>JACXSJ010003465.1:0-23577 GCA_014851325.1 Pentalonia nigronervosa | reverse complement strand
GAATAAATTTTTATTCGAATTATTGTAAAAAAAATTATTCGAATGATTTTTTATTCGAATAATAATAGTTGAAAATTAATCGAATAAATTTTTATTCGAATTATTGTAAAAAAAATTATTCGAATAATAATTTATTCGAATAAAATGTTATCTAAATAATCATCTAGATAAAATTTCATTCGAATAACGCCCAACTCTGCAGCTAACTACTAATTATTCTTTGAGAACAAATAGAGTTTAGGTATTAAGCATGTGTACACTGTACAACTAATTAATCTTGAGACTGTTTATGATGTAAGAGTTAATCCCTACTACGGATTATTGTACGTTATCACTAAATAAGTTATTATCAATAGCAATTGATAATTGTATAAAATTATTATTATTAATTGACAATTGTATAATCATTAATCACGTATAATAACAGAATTGATATTATTATGTTTATTTATGTAGTGATTATTCAGATTATTCAATATTTCAATTTTATTATTGAATTATTCTATTTTTTGTGTGACAGGCGATAGGTACTGTGAGTGTGAGAGCTTAATAAAGTATTAAAGTAATCAGTTTTTATTGTTCCATTAGTTATTTTTTCATATTTTTTTTTAAATGAATCCAGTTTATGACCCGATTATATTACTTTTAGAACATCCTTACAGACGTTGGAGAATTGTTGACAAAAACGATTTACTTAGGCAAGGTAAACCAACTCCTTCTTTAACGTATTTGTCCGCAGACAAAAATGGCTCAAAAGTTTTTTGTAGGTCTTTAATTCAAATGTATATACTAAACATCCTTAGGTATGTGGAAGTTTTTATTTACAGAAGTTATTCTGTTGGCCATGCATTTTATTGAGTCAATCAAATTCTGTTTGGATCACATTAGGATACGCTGATATTAAAAATCTTTCTAGAAGTATTCTGAGACATGAAGTTTCCAAAGACCACATTCACAATTATTTAAATCTAAAAAATTTAGAAAAAAATACTAGTATTGTTATAGATATAATAGGTGAACATGGTAAATTATTTAAATTGCGTTTTAATGAAAATGTAATATTAAATAGGTTATGCATGGAACATATAATTGATTTAGTAATATTTTTAGCTAAACAAGAGTTAGCATTCCGCGGTCATGATGAAAGTTCAAATTCCATAAATAAAGGTAATTTTAGAGAGTTAGTTGAATTACATTTTAGTAGATGCTCTTTAGAAGTAAAAAATCATTATAAGTCATTGCAGAATAAATTTACAGGTACATAAAAAATCATACAAAATGAAATAATTTCATGTATATCTGAATATTTAACTGATCATATAAAACATGAAATTAAACAATCCATGTTTATTCTGTACAAATTGATGATACTACAGACCTAACTCAGAAAACACAATGTTCTGTAATTTTAATATACATAAGTAATAAGTCTTAGTTAGTTGAACGTTTTTTTTGGTTTTTATGATGTCAGCGAAGACCATACTACTGAAGTATTATTTAATTTAATCACTTCTCTTTTACTGGAGTTTAATATTGAAAAAAAATTGGTTGATCAATGTTATGATGGTGCTAGTGTGATGGCTGGGAATTTAAATGGTTTACAAGCTCGAATAAAAGAAATTGCACCCAATGCATTGTTTACTCATTGTTTTGCACATAAATTAAATTTAGTATTGCAACATGCATGTAATAGTAATAAGACATGTCGCATATTTTTTGCCAATATTACTGGAATATCTGCTTTTTTTCATAATTCTACATCCCGTACTAATGTAGTAGACAGTATTATAGGCAAACGCATTCCCCAGTTTGTACAGACAAGATGGGCATCTAGATCAAAAATTATACATTTATTAGTTAAAGAATGGATTAACTTTAAAGAAGTTTTTGAAGCTATAATAAATGATTCTAAGTCATCATCTGATTCTATTTGTGGATCAGTTGGACATTTAAAAAATCTTCAATCTTTTGAATTTGCATTTTTAGAACACATTTTTAGTGATATATTTTTAATTACAGATAACTTATTTAATACATTGCAAAACAAATCATTTGATATAGAATATTGTTTAAGGAAAATAAGTATTATATGTGATCTTATAAAAAACAAAAAAAACGAAACAGAATTTTTAAAAATATATAATAATACAGTTACTTTAACTAAATTGCCCAAACCTTCTAGAAACAATACCAATATAAAATCAAGTTATAGAATTTTATTTTATGAAATTATTGATAATATTTTAATGCAGCTAAGTGTTAGATTTAAGGATACTGATAGATTAATATTTTTACAATTAGCTGACGTTACAAAATTTAAAGATTATTGTGGTATATTCCCCACATGTGCTTTAAATAATCTTATAAAAACTTATTCTAATATTTTTCATAATGTGGACAAATTAAAAGTAGAACTAGAAGTGTTATATAATAATGTCAATTATCATAACCTACCACATATTTATGATATGATCAAGATTTTTGAAAAAGATGGCTTAAAGGAAGTTATGCCCGAAGTATATAAGTTATTTTCATTAATATTAACCATTCCATCCACCAGTGTTTCTGTCGAAAGAAGTTTTTCTTGTCTGAAATGTATAAAGACTTATTTAAGAAATAGTACATCTCAACAGCGTTTAAGTTCTTTGTCTACAATATCCATTGAAAAATTATTAATCCAACAACTCAAAGAAAATGAACCATTTTATGAAGATATTATTAATATATATGCCAGTAAAAAAGATAGAACTATTGAATTAATATATAAAGTATAATATTATTTTTATACTCTTCATTATTTTTATCAATTTATTTTATACTTCTTAAGTTTTTGTTTCTTAAGATTATTTTGTTCCTAGAAAGACACTAGTTAATTCATAAATTAAAATATGTTATAATTTTTTTTATTTTTATTATTTATTCAAATATGTTTTTATGGATATACTTTTATTTTAGTTACTTAAATTTGTATGGTATTTTTCAATTTAGAAACAAAAAATTGTTATTATTAGATTTTAAATTTTTCTTTTAAATCAATTTATAAATATTCAATTATTTGTCACTCAAAACTAGAAAAACTCTTTATAGGTTTATGTGTCCCAATTTTATTCAAATTGAAAATATATATTATATTGTATATTATATATTACATACCAGTAAATAACTATAATTATGAGAAATAGTGAAAACGAAACAATCGTCTAATAGATTTTTAAAGAAAGAATATTGTTTTTAAATAAAATAAATGTTTAGAAGGATGCAAAGTTGTTGCCTCCTCAAAAATTTTATGCCAAAACCGCCACTGGTCAAGAAAGATGTAGAAGAATTGGGAGGTGGAACAAACTAGAAGGATTTAGCAATGGATAGAGATGATTGGAGAAATGGTTATGAAACGGGATCGTCCTAGTGGCTGAATAACCTAAAAGAAGAATTACAAAAATAATGAGTAATATTATTTGATCATTTTGATTTCATTACAAATAGAAAATAATAATGTTTTTATGAAATTATAGTATTATTTTTTAGACAAGGTTGTATTATTATTATATTTTAATTATATTTGTATTATATTATAAAAAAAAACCGCTTATAACACTTTATATATTTTTAACTTCGAAATGATTTGCGATATTTTGTGATGCGACTAATTTTGTCTATATATAGCTCAAAAAGGAACAAAATATTTTTTAAATTAATAGGTAAGTTATAAGTTAATCTGCTAATACTTAGTAGTAGGTAATATAAATAAATAATAAAATATAATTAGAAATAGACAAAATTTTTCAAGTTTTGTTAACCGTTTTAAACTAAAAGTGGTAGGTAACGAACTATTTAGTATTATTTCGCTAATAACTATATAGTATGTATAATAAGAATAACATGCTAGTTAGGTACTCATATTATGATAATACATTTACAAATTAATAATAAATTGTGACAGGGATTTCATAACCTGGGAGTTTTCATATACGGATATGGGTAACCAAGATCTACAAAAATTATTATTGTTTATAGATTTTGATAGGTACCTACAATTGGCATTGTGTGCCTTACCGATTTTATCGATAATTGGCAAAAAAAATGTCGATACTATATTTTTCGATGTCACCTATTGGCTTAGAAATTAACTATTCAGTAATTAGTATTATTGTTTTTTTTAATTAAATTATTATTGTTATTTTTTTGATTGTTTGTTTTAAAATAAAGATTTTTATACCTTAATAACGCTATGTTGTTCAATAATAAAACTAAAAAAATTTCGAAATATCAATATTTTCCAGTAGGTTTTATCGTCATATCGATATTTAGTTTTTCAAAATATCGAGGTCTGTAAAAATGTTGCCATCCTTAATAATTACTATTTTTAGTGGTTTGTGGAATCCACCAATTGGTTGGGGGGATGACGAGGGGGCAGCCCAACTAGTTGTGTGTTGTCAGATTGCTCATAATCGTTTTTTTCTTTTTTACATCGTATTCGTATAAAATTTTTAAATTAAAATTTAACACACCCATAAATCCATTACAATGTTGTTACAGTGACTCATTAAATTACGAAGTTGGCACTAAGAATACAGGCACACTTGACACCCTTAATTATAGTCTATGGTCTATACAACAGAGCAATTTTTTTTTTTTAATTTCTGCTAATTACAAACAGAGTTCATAATCTGTCGTATACTCGTTTTGACTTTATCGTATAAAAGTTAAATGATCTATTATGGCATGCAAAAGTTGAGTTTACCTACTCATTTTGATTTCCGTGTACAAAAGTTAAGTTCGGCCAAAAAGGAAATTTTCCGACGGATTGTGGATTAATGAAATATTTAATAAATGATTCTATGATACTAAAATGTGCAATGGTTAATCGGAATACGATATATTTTGACGTAGCTGTGAACCCAGTTTTAGTCTTCAGAGATCGAGATCTCTAGTAATGTGTGGGCTATACTATAAGATTATTTCAATATTACTAATTATCATGCAATATTCATTTTTTATGCACTTCTTGTAGCCCATATAATATAACTCAGTGGCAACTCTCAAGGGACAACTGGCAAAGTGGCAAACACACACACACCACAACTGTAGATAGTTAAAGTATAATAACAAGGTGGATATTAGTACCTTATATAATAATATATAATAAATTTTATAAATATGCTAATAATGTCTACTATCTACTATCTTAGATCACGACGTAGTATGTATTGATCATAGTAAATGATATAATCTATCTACAGATGTAACATACGATAATATGATAGCGTTATCATTGTATAAGACTACCTTTGCGTTCAACTTTTTTTATCATGATTGTGACAGTCGATAGTACAATATTATTATGATTGTATACTTAGCCTGTTTTCGCTGAATTTCGCCCAAAATAAGGATTTGTTTTCCTGTCTGTGTTGTGCTTCTTCTTGTTACTTGTTGCGTTATTGTACATGAGTGGCAATTGAATAAATTACGAGTAGGTTGTCCCACTCTTCGTAATTCGTTGTGAAATAAGCTAAATCGAACCAAAAATGGAGTCAGATAAATATATTACAATTGTTCCTGTTGAGTATCCTCGAAATAGGCAACAGTTCATACGGCCTCCCGATGAATATAGGTAATATTATGATTCATGCCATCTATTTGGCGATTACTTCAGTATCTTTACTAAATTAGATTTTTATTTGTGTTAGTGACTTTCCTCAAAACCGGAATTGGCCCCATACGAGAGCAGTAAGAACCGAATCAAGTACTATGCGGAGGAAAGAATTAAAACGATCATTGGAACACAAAAGATCTCACAATCATTCTCGTAATGACCCTATACAGTCATGTTCCAAGGCAATAATAAGTGCTCCACTTGCATTCCAAACAGCACCAAAACCTAAAAAGAAACGTTAGTATTATTATAGTAAATTAAATTAAATAGTTTAATTACTGTTAATTATTGGTTATGTATCCGTAGTTTATGATTAGAATTAGAATGTTTATGACCTAAAAAACACATAAAAGTGCTCTAAAAAAAATTCAAAATGCCCTAAAAATTTACTTAAAATTTATCTAAAAAATCTAATTAAATAGGTAAAAAAATTTATTTATAAATAATAATTTTTATTAGAAATATAGGTGTGATAATGGATGTAATAGTAATTTAAAATATGAATTATTCCATACAATTTATAAATATAATACTAAGCTTAATGTTCGATAAGCAAGTATAACACTCAAACAGTAAATTTTATCGATACGCAATAAATTTAATCACAACAAAAACCCCACAATAATAATATTAAAATGATTTTTTTGAATGTTATACAATTTTTTTTTAAAATTTAAGAAAAATACCCCCCCCCACCACCATTGTACAAAAACTACAAAAATTACCTAAATTATGAATAAATGACTTAAAAATGTTGAAAAATGACGTTAAAAAACAAAAAAAATGCATTTATGACTAAAAATGCCTAAAAATGCAAAAAAAATACAAAATAAAATTAGAATATTCAAGGAATATAAGTCAAGGAAGCATGAAACAAATTTTTTGCTAAGATAGCATTGTATAGAATCAAAGAAAAAAAATGCAAAAGTCATCAACATCCTAACTCTATGATTATTAGATTGTAGTTTGCATCATTGGCGGCTTGAACTTTTTTCCTTGGCATACATTTAATATTTTTATACTACCCACCTTTAACATTATTCTCACTACATTCCAAGTGAATTCATAGATTATATTCTGGACTTCATTGGTTAAATATTGGGTATTTCATTAGTGGACCAATAAACAGTTAATTATGGAAGCCCCGTATTACCCCTATACCTATCCTCATGGCAAATCACTCGCTCATTAATATTTTTATAAATCACATGATACAAATTTACCTCCTTCAAGCCGCCACTGGTTTGTATAATTTGTTTTGAACACCTTAAATTAGTTCTACAGGTATTAGGTTACATATTAGGTAATAATTGTTGTTTCCTGTTTAACTTATAATTTATATGATCAATTTTTTTTTTTTAAAAAAAGATTAAAATTATTAAAATAAATTTTTCAATTAGTTTTTTTAACAGCTTTAAAATACATTCTAATGCCTATATATCTAAAGTAAACTATACTTAATATTAATTGTTTATAGCGCTTAGTGTATATATATTTACAATGGCTGATATAGTCTTACATATGGATATAGAAGATGCAAACACAACTACAGTATCAGATCTTGTTGATATTATAATACAGCAAAAACATTTGGGATTATCAAGAATTGCTAAGAATATTTTTACAATTTGGATGAAATCAAACGTTTTAGGTAATTATAGAGTATAATTATATATATAAATATTTTAATAAAATGTTAGTATACATTTTTTTCTTTAGAAATTCAATTGAAACCACATCACAAATTATTGACAGTTTTTCAAAAATGGCCTACACTTGAAGAAAAATACTGTATTCAAACCAAAAAAGTTATTTTTAAGGAACCTATTTTGAGTTTCCAAAGAAATGTTTTTTTTCCTAGAAAAGATGAGGAAAAAATTAAGTAAGTATATTCTGCATGTATATTTAAACAAAGAATTATTTATTAAAATTTAATTTGTTAAAGGGATCAAAAAATTATTGAGTTATTGTATGCTGAAGCTAAATATAATGTATTACAAGGTCGGTATCCTGTTGAAGTTAACCACTGTTTGATGTTAGCTAGTTTGCAGTGCCGAATAGAATTAGGTCCAAACAATTTACAACAGTACACCTCAAGTTTTTTTAGGTATCTAAGACAATTTTCATTCAAGAATCTAAGTCAATATTGTTGTATGAAAAATGTAAGAACTTTGTTCTTATACTAACCATTATTGCAATAACTTTATAGAGATAACCGAGAAAGATTTTTACCATCCCATTTATACAAAAGCTGGTCATCATGGTTAAATCTTGATAGAAAAAGTACACCGCATTCTCGGCTTGCTGACCATTTAAAACATATACAGATAAATGGATCTGATCGTAGACTTTATCACAAATATTTAGAGTGCTGTTACATGCTACCATTTTATGGGTGAGAATTATACATGTATATTTTTATAAAAGAATAAAAGAAGTATAATTTAAATAAAAAGATTTGGATAAAAAAAATCATATAATCTTACATGACTTCACCACTTCAGAGGGCACAATGCCCACATGTGATGTTTCCATCTTAAAAGTTATGAGTATATAAAAAAACTCAAAAAAAAAACAAAGATAATATTCTTATCTTAGGTTTGACAATAGGTCAATTCACTCTAATATTAAAGCACTATGTACAAAACTGCTGAATACAAATTTGCTATGTTTTACCAATGCTAAACATAGCTAATTATAAAATTTAGAATAATCCATTTTACTATGTTATTTAATACATTAAAATGGAGTGATCTATTATTAAATTTAAAGATAAAAATATGATCAAAGGATTCATGTAGATTTTTTATAATTTTTTAATTTCGAAGCAAGTTTTAAACATTTTAAAATGTAAAATCAATTTACAGTTTTAAAATGATCATAACTTACTTTAAAACTAAAACATCATAAAAACAAATGTGAGAACCTATGGTCTATATTATTACTTATAAGTTTGAAAACAGATCAATTTGTTATTATATTAAAAGACAACATTAAAATGGATTATTCTGAATGTTATTTAGTTAGTGTCTGTCTCGTCCATCTAGCTACCCATTAAATATTGAACACTAAAGGTCCAGGGTTCTGAACTTTTTTTTTAAATCTGATATTAACGATATATAAATATTGTCAAATTTTAACTTAACTTATGGCTATTAAAAATTGTTATGTCACGATCCCAATCATGAGCCAAGCTTACACTGAATTTAACTATAGTAAAACTAGAATTTCCTCAGAGTCAGTTCTATGTATGCATGCTAATTTTTTATCAAATAAACATTAAATTGGGCATTTTGAAACTTCTTATAATTAATTTAAAATGTCTAGGTGTGCTTTTTTCCATGGCCAAATTGAACAACCTGTTCGAGGTTTGATGTCTTTAATTAACCATAAAGATGTTCCTATTTACATTGCAGTCAACACCGAAGGAGTTTATGTCTTAGACTGTGTGGAAAATGTAATTTTTATTTTGAAATTTTTGTTATAGTATGTAGGTTTTCTAATTTCATAATTTAATTATTTCAGAGTTTATTGTTAGGCCTTAAGTATCAAGATTTTTCATGGGAATTCGCTAAGCCATCTCAAGAAGATAATGACCATTGTTTACCTTGTATATTTCTACAGTTTTTAGTATTAGAAAACGGAACAAGAGTTTCAAAAATTTTACAAGTGTTTTCTAAACAAGTAAATATGGTTATCAATATTAAACCGCTGTTTTGTAATATATAAAATTTTAAAATTGATTTTCAAAACACTTTTTAGGCAGTCATGATAGATGCACTAATTGCGTGTTTTGTCGAAGATTTTAGACACAAATTAGCTATGAATGAATATGATGATGTAGATAGAACTGGTGGCTTTGAACATATTTCTGTTGGAGATGGTAATCTACTTAATTAATTAGACATGAAATATTTTAATTTAATATATTATGTATAGGATCTCAAATACCTTTGGCACATTTGTTCCGCAGCGAACCACAATCTCGATTGTGTAATAAACTAAATAAGTTGACGTTAGCTACATTTGATGAAGATGGTATGTTGGTTTATAACAATCATCAATTTTGGACCAATAATTTTTTTATAATTTGTTAGCATGTATTCATCATTTAGAAAGTTGTTTATACTATAGTTTATTTCAATCACACACAATTATGCATGGTTTGTAGATTATTTATGAATTTAATCTATAGCAATGGACAAGTAAATTTATAACATTTTGGAATCAAGCTTTATTACTAGTGTTGTTCCATTCTACTAATTTGGATTTAACTAAATGATTCATTGTATTACTAATACATTTTAAGTAATAATTAACTATATAATATAATGAAATGTAGTATTGATACATTTTTAAGTGAGTCAAACCTTATCTTAACTCTTTTCACTAACTAATCAAAATAATGTTTTAGCACTTTATCTTTGAAACTTTATTGAATATAGAAATTAGAGTCGACTAATCCATAATATATTTGTACACAATAAATTCAAAATATTTATTATATTGTGCATCTCTCAAAAGAAAATTAAACCATATTCAGTATCATGCAACTGAACTAATTAAATTATTTGAATTTATTTATAAAGATTATAATAAATCGGTACTTATCATTTATCTTGAATATTTACAGTTTTCCAGTAAATATTAAGTTATTGTGATTACTGCAAGTTAACACTGTGGTATATTATATTAAAACATTTTTTTAATCAACAAGATAAAATAATATAAGTAGGTCTGCCCAATAAAACACTAAATGTAAAGTATTTAAAAGCAATGAATGACTACAAACATGCCAATTCCTTGTAACATTTATTTTCAGATAAAATATCTGGGATTTACCAAAAAAATAAAAATTGGTATGACTTTTCCATAGTTTTTTATAGAAATGTTCTGAGTAATCTGCAATTATTCGATGACCGAGTACTCGATATCATATTTAAGACTGCCCTCACCCGATACTTGTTGTAATACTAAATTTTTACCCGGCCTTTATTCGTTATCAGTGTTATTCATACATTTTGACCGGGTCTTTACTCAGTATCCAGCGTAATACAGTAGAATCCGCATATTTGGGACACCGCATAAAGGGGACAACCACTTAATGGGGACAAATTGTCATAGTCCTGAACGGATGTATAAGTTTAATGCAATTTAACTTCGTTTATCTGGGACAAACACTCAATATTAAACATTTTACTCAGCCAGTACTCAGTACCTGGTTTATAACAAATTATCTATCCTGAACATCTCTAGTGTTTTGACCATAGTTATTTTTATTTACAGAAGAGATGAGTATAAATCCAAATTATATTTTGGAAATGTAATGTAAAATTACATGTAAAGAGTAACTAGGTTTACCTATTATTGTAGGGAATTGGTTTATTGGCATATTCTTTACACTTTAAGTTGTATTAAACAAACCTATTTATATTATTTTGTCTTGTAGATTAAAAAAATGTTTTAAAATAATATTTCGCTATGTAATATGACATGTTTAACCCGTTTTAGTTGCAATAATAGAATTGAGTTTACTATAAAATTGTATAGGTAGTAGTAATGACCAATAACTACCAAATATTTTTATTTTATATTTGTTGATAATTTGATTGTTTACCTTAGCTTGTCATCATGTTTTTATAACCTATTGAGTTTTTTGTTTAATATACTCAACTAAATAATTATTTTGCTTTTGTGCCTATATTAATATATAACTTCTAAAAATAAAAATAACCGTATCTAAATTTTATAATATATATATATTATTATTTATTTTAATACTACTTTCAATTATTTTGCACAAAAGATAATAACATATGCACACTTGTTTTTTTTTTTAGGCCATTGTATTGGACAAATGGGATCTTGGTCATTCAGCTATTAAAAGTAGACACTTAATTTTAAATATACTTAATTTTTTGTCTACTGATCTCTATACCACTATCATTTTGTTTAATTTACTTTTTTTCTACTTTCTTACCATTGAATACTATTGTATCAAGATATTATTAATGTGATTACCTTTACCTAGTCAATTTTGATAATTTATGTTTTATTAGAATTTTAAATAAGTTTAATTTTTTTTCAAGTAGGTATTTATATTTTTAAGTAGTTACCGTAGATTTTTATAAATTATTAAGAATATTAAAGAACAAACATTTAAGTATATATGTTATGGGCAACTCATTTTTCCTCTGGTAGAGTAGGACGTTATCCAGTTAAAATAAACTTTCTCCTTAGTATAAAGCATTATAATTTTAACTATAAAAAAAAATTAAAAAATTGCCATTTGACTAAATTACTTACTTATAAATTTAATGATTGGCAAATTGGTTTTAACTTTTAAGATGTTGTAATTGTCATATTTGTAATTGAAGGTATTGTAAAATTAAATTATTATCATTAATTTCTTGTGTTATAACAGTTGCAGCAATAACTGGCATTAGCTTTACTTCCATTAAATTATTATTTATTATTTCCTACATAATATGTGCATTAGTACTACTTGTGTAGTACAGTAATATATAATATTATGTTTTAAAAATTAGGTAATGTTTAAATTACATTAAAAAGGAAGACATATTAAAAAAATAATAATTTTAATAGTACATAATTGACTTAAACTAAGTATTAAATAAATCAAAAATAAACTATTGTAGTCTATTATAGTATGGGCAATGTATACTTTTTCTTACATTGCCTAATCAAAATTAGGTAGTACCAAATAGCATAGGAAATTTTGCCTTATAGTTCATAACATAATTGGCCATAACAGAAAAACATTTTCTAATTGTTTAATTTATTTTAGATGATTCTAATTTATTACTATTCCAACTTTCATGGAAGATTATTTCTTAATGCCTTTATTATGCATATGTATTACTATATTATATGTATAACATTTTACAAGTCATAAACTTTTATTTTAATGTTCCAATTTCTAAGATCTGAAAAAATAATATTTAATAACAGACATACAAATTATTTAAGAAGTTAAAAATTACATTTTTAATTTATTATTGTTTGTTATATAATATGATGCTTCCTAAATTTGTTAATTATTATTATATAGTTATTTATCTAAATAGTGATGTTATTGATATTAATATTATTTGATTTATTTACAGGTGTTTATAATTTTCGAAATAATATGAATTGTATGTTTTAAAGTAGTATAAATATAAAAACTGCAATGTTAAATAAATAGTAAATACATCAATAAATTTTATAAGAATTGTTTTTTTTTTAGATTTAATTCCTTTATATGATTATACATTGTAGACATTATTTATATAGTGTTTTATAAAGTTGAAAGTTCATTACCTACCAAAATGTCCTAAATGTACTAGTTAAAACTTAAAATAATACTTTTAAAAATATATTAATTTAAATGAAGATGTAATATTCTTTTGAAGAAATTTAAAATATTTTTATATAATATTTAAAAAGAACACCAAAATAGCTTCTGTTATTTCTAATATCTATAAAACAAGAGATTTGAATTACTTAAAATGTTTGATATGAGATGATGACCTGTTGGTCTAATCAATGACTTAGAGGATGTTAACAAACTATTTGTTTTCTCTCTCTGGCTCACGCACAACATAGACTAAATGGTTTATCTGGTTAATACATTTAAAACTCATATTAAGGTTTTTATTAAATATAATATTAAAATTATAAATGAATTAGCTGTCCTACCCATCGTTGCCTGAGCCAAATATTAATTTAAAATTAATATCAAGTGATTTGCATGCATCTCAGCCATCTAGGTAGGCTATCCACTGTATCGAATAGCGTACAATATGCCAGCAAAAATTATCAGGTAGGCAATCCACCTGTGATAGATTGCGGACCCCATGAGTTGCATAAATGAATGAAATCAGAATTGGGTAGATACATGAAAAACATTGCAATGGTTTCCCATGCCAAAAATTTGTTTTTTTTTTTAAATTAATTTCTAAAATAATATTTAATAATATGTCATATTATTTATACAAATTATAATAGTAATAAAATATGTAACTAATAGCAACTTTATAAATAAACCGAAATTATAGTGCATAAATCCCATTAAAAAAAGCATTCAATTTTTCCTGAATTAAAATATATAGATAGATGGCGCCACCAGTAAAACAGGATATTCAAATTTTCCAATTTTCTACCCCATTTTCTTGATTTTTCATTCTATAAGAACATTGTACTAAGTATTAGAAACATTTAAGAAAAATATGAATGAAATCAGTAAAGGCATTCTAAAGTTTTGCCATGAAAAAGGGAAATAAGGATTCATTTTTATATATATAGATAAACAAAAATAATGTATTTTGTTAAAATTATTACGACATGCTTACTTGTATTTAAATATTGTAGTACCTAAAAACGCTTGATAACTGATACATCTTGATCATAAATACATTATTAAGATATTAGATACATAGTAAATTATGTATTACATCATATAATTTTATCAAGAAAGTTTAAAGTGTTCGTAAATGAAACATAAATAATTTATGTATTGTTATTATTTTATTTATTTTGTTTAATGTTAATTTTGCTATTATTAAATTTCAGTTTTCTATTAATGATGTTTTTAAAATTATAGAATATTCTAACTATAGAACATTCAGTTAAATAGATACTATAATAAAATATAGTCATATTATAATATTATACCACATTAGAACACTAGACATTATATAATAAATTGCTTCTCCAAGCCACCTACACTTGAGACCACAAAGATGTTATTCAATTGGTATTTAAGTAAACCAGAAAGTAATAATCACGATGGCTTATCATAATTCAAAAGTAGTAAAATGAATATAATACAACGAAAATTAGATTTTCTAGTGTATATTATAATTATATACATATGTATATAAACAGTAATGTTGATTAAAATCTAGTTTATGTGGAGTAGTTATATTTACACAGATCCTCCACTATTGTTGATTAAATTATAAAAAAAAAGAATTTGTTTTAAACACAAAAATGATAAATATTTCAGTAAAATAAATATGCCAAAATTGACAAATTAAATTTTGAAATTTAGTGCTTGATCTGTCTTATGACTGTTCATAAAATAATAACACATTCACACATGTTTATTCTCACAGGTATAAAAGTAGAAATGGAGTAGGCTAAAAGCTGCAGTCACTGATATAGCAAGTAATACTATTTCTGGAGTGTTGGTTAGAGTTTACTTTCTGTATAGCTCTTCTTAAAGTATAATTATATACCTTTCATTTTATATTTTATAGTATATAGCTAATTGAGTTAAATTTTTTGAATAAATTACATCACAAATAAAGTTCAATCAAGACATTATTACACATATTTAAAATTTAATTAACTTGTAGTTTAAGTTTATTAATAATAATTACGCGCCTTTATACACCTATATAATGTAAGATTCTAACTGTAAAAATTATGACTTTACAATGTAACATAATACAATTAATTTATCTTAAGTTTTAATGGTCAAGTATAGACACTTCCATCAGACAGTAGGTTTAATTTTTCTAGCCATATAACTGTGTAAAATGTCCTTAGAAATTTTAAGAATCAAGTAAAAATATTTTAATTTATTTTATCACCAAAATTATGTTACTTACAAAAATCATTTATTCAAATTATAAATGTATATGAATAATATATTACACACATAATTTATGGTTCAAAGTCATCTTTATCATAAATATTGTTAATAAAATGAATATCATTTAATCCTTCCCTATTTCTTGCCAGTTCAATAGCATAAAATTGTATTCTTATAACTATAAAGCTGTTGCTTTCATTGTAGTCTCCGTGTACGTCCTTTCTAATTAATGTACCGAAATTGTAGTTTTCCATATTTTTATAGAGATCACAGAATCTTCTCCATTTCTAAAAAAAAAAATATAATTCTCAATTTTGATAGGTACGATAATAAAATGATGAAACATTCAAACACATACATTTATATATATATTATTACAATATTTATGTATATCACAATTTTTATTGCTGCATCATACAATTTTAAATACTTACAATTTTAGATGAATCATTTTTTACATCCTCTTCATCAAGAACTTCAATTTGAAGATCAGGAAATAATCGTCTAAATTCTTTATAAATTTTATCGTCGTGAGGAGTCAATCTTAATAACTTTGGATCAACAGAACATATCAACTAAATCAAAGAAATAATATATATTATATATATATAATTTTTTTAAATATATTAAAATTATTTTTATAATAAAAAATTATAAATTGTATATTATTATTAATCAATTATATTTCCTTAATACATTAAACTCTGCTAGTATTTTTGGCACCTAGCCCAATTTGTTGCGCCAAAAATATGCCTAGTCAACTAAGCGTTGATACCGGCAACCAACAATACATAGGCTTAGCAACAATACTTTATCCTATGTTTTTTTATAATAACTTTTTGAAAATAATAAACAAACAAATACTTAATACTATCAAATTACTATAATGAGAATTACTTATCACTCACCAAAAGAAATAATCGTAAAATAAAAAAAATTCAAATGAGTGGTAAATATAATTAAATATTTTTTCAATCACTTTATTCCATAAGAAACACAATGTATACATCAAAAAATATTTTAAAATAAAGGTTTTTTAGACGTTAGTAATGTTATTGCATTCATCATACCAATTATTAATAATAATAGAGTGGAATATAGGCACAAATAGTAGTAATGTAACATTAACGATTGATAAAGCCAACGGTTCAAAACAAATTATTATCGCGGTTCACAACATTAAACATACATGGACGTACATGATTATTTATTTAAATTACTTTTTTCTTTGTACTCTGGTTAATTTCTTAACATTTTAACTATCAAAAACATATTGTTCACAAGCTTTTACATATATTCAAGTAAATCCCGCGTAAAGTGGATAATTTTTTTCATATAATTGATAAATCAAAATTGTGACATACTAACTCCCATCAATATTAGATAATTAAAATATCATTAATCATTAGCTTTATTATTTCATTATCAACACAAATCACGTATAGGATGGACAAGTTTTTTCCTTATATTCTTATACTTACTAAGTACTAATTTTATGTAATTTAATAATAATATTAATGGTTTTATTAAATATTTGATACAATTTGTTTGCCTTATTTTTTGTATATTTGAGTCATCTTGATACAATAGTTCAGTGTTGGGTTCCTTTATATTCTCAATTAATATTTAAATAGATAAAATTGTAAATTTATCTATTTCCCAGCAAATGATGCCGAGTGCAAAATATGGGTTAAAGCTGTTAGGTAAATAAATAGTTGTTCACTTTCATACTACAATAGAAATATTCATCATTCTAATCAAGGCGCGTGAGCCAATTTTCTATAGTTATTTTATACAGGACCTTATGTTTTAAATTATTATTTTATTCATATGTCTAGAATGAATTATTATTTATTGAACAATGTAATTTGTAAGATACTATTTTATAAAATAATTACGGGCGGGCTGATACAGTACCTAACAAAAATAATAAAATTTGTAGTAGTCGTTTCAAAGAAGACCTAAGAGAAAATTGTCCCAGTATTTTTGAATGGAATAAAAATTTACATTTACATTTAAATCTCCTGAAAAATATATCAAGTATACATTAAGAAAAATTAACTTATTTATGTGATTCTATATTTATGTGTAGCTTATTAAAATGTATTATATTAGTTGTATATAAGATAATTTACCAATCATGCTCACCGATCTTCTTCATTTAATAATGTATTTATTTATTCAAATTCTGAATTATGAAATTTCATAGTACCTATACACAAAGAGTATATTTTCAAACATGTAGATTTTGTGTACCATTTAAGGAGTGTCCTATGTTCTTTTTTAGACAAATTTTACAAACTATAAAACATTAATAAATGAGTATAAATTACTAACATATATAATTTTAGCCCCCTTATCTTTTAAACCTAATTATCATAAACTATAAGTACATATGTTTATAAACTTGGAAACTATTAGTTTGAAAACAAAAGCTTGTATTGCCACAGAACTCTACATAAATTATATGAAAAATCTAAGTAAAAAAAAACTAATACTACTAAGTATGAAAGTATGGTATTTTAGTATGCATACTTAAAAATTCAAAAAATCAGAATTTAAATTGACGTATTATTAAATTAAAAAAGGGAGAGAGCACGTTTAGTAAATCCCCTATATAATAATGAACAGTTAGGTTTTGTCTTTATGTTTTATTGTTTATGTGAGTTTATATTATGTTTAATTCAAATCAACACAGTGATAATTATCTGTAGGTACTTTATTTATTATATTACCTAATATTAATTATATTTTTATGTTACTTATTATTTATAGAGTTTAAGTTAATTATTTGTGGCTCACCAACTCAGTGGTTTTAGTGTCATTAATTTTCTTTTTCTTTTCTCTTATTTCTTCTAACCATTTGGGGTTGGGCATTATAGTTCTTAACACTTTCTTCAACCTTTATTGTGTGTTTAAATTTTTTTGTGAAATTTTTTCAAACGAATCATTTTTTTGAAGTCTAATTTTGTTATTATTTTTTGTATTAGTATTGTGAAATTAATTTATTGAAGAAACATGTAAGTATTGCAAGTATAATGTAAATAACACATAGCAAAATTGTACTTTAAGAATAATCCATTTTATCATTGATTAAATATATTTAACCAATGATTGTATTTTATGAGATTTTATTCTTATAACCAAATCATGAGCATTTTAAAAATACTCATCACTTGCTTCAAAATTAAAATATCACAAAATACCTTCACGGGGCCCTAAATTATATTTGAACCTTTAAATTTTTAATAGGTCAATCAACTATAATAATGGCATACTATATATTACGGTAAGATGTCCTCTAAAAACTTACTTTAAAAAGTAAACATAAATTTTATAATGAGCAATTTAAAATTATATGCAAAAATTTTTTTTTGGCCCCCTCCCTAAAAATGGTTCTAGGGATGCTGCTGCATGAAATACAATAGCAAAAACTAATAATTAATGTGTGGTAAGTATTATTTAATTTGTCAATAAACTTATCAGAATACTAATGTATGAGCTTTTGGTTTTGTATCTACTCAATCACATATATACTTGACTTAAATTATATGATGCAAAATGAATTATTTGTTTATATTATTTTTAAGGCTTAAAAATTTTACTAAGTGAAATGTTGAGTGTACATATTCTATAGTTGGACATGTTAATATATTAGAAATAGATGCCACAGTTGAATCATCAAAGAATAGTTTATAGTATAAAGTTAAGATAAATTTAAAGGAAAATGAAGATTTAAAAAAACAAATATCATTTCTTAAAAGTCATCCTGTTGGTTACCATTATCCTGATTCTGATGGCAAAATATTTGAATTTTACTGTGGTATAAGTAAAGGTATGCTTAACAAGTAATTATTTGTCAATATAGAAATATATTTATCATGGTAAAAATTTAAAAGTATTTCTATATTTACGAACCGATTAGGATCTTTATCAATATTAAAACCACTAATGATTTTAAAGTCAATATAATAAGCATTGCAGATGAAACTTTTAACATGTACATTTGACCTTATTTTTGATGGTAATACTGATAATCAGAATTTAGAATAAAATGATTTTTATTTGTATCAAATGTAATTATATAATCTTTAGTATTAGAAAAAGCAATGTTTAAATTTTCATTTCAAAATGTATAGGGATATTTAACTTCAATACAATACATAACATCATTCTTAAGCAATAATCCATTTGGACTTGCTTCTGGAAATCCAAGTTCATTAACTGAATCCCTATTTTTATTATATTACATTTTTACATCTTTTCAAATTCTCATATTGCAATAATCTCATGTGTTTTGTCCCATTCAATACTTTTAACTCCTTCTACCACAAACTTCCCTAACAATGTTTTAAATACTAAGTTAGTATAACAATTTAGTTTTGATGCGTGAATTACTTTATGGAAGTTACTAGAAGTTAACCTAAAATTACAAAGTAGACATCACTTAATATTTTTCCAATAGATTTTGATAAGATTTTTTTAATATTTTCAATAGATACTTTACAAGTTTCTGATGAAATAAGCCTGCGATTTTGTGAAGTACTAAACTCTTCAAAATGAATAGCATGTTCTAAAATCAAAATATCACTATAATCTTCATTGGGAGATTCTAGACTTAGTAACCATGTAAATCCTACAATTTGCTGTGCAGCTAATAGTTAACTCAATCATAAAGTTTTAAAATCTACATATTTTGTTTCAATAACCATTCGTACTTTAAAATTATTGGTATACAAATATACAAATCATCAATAGTAGGAACTTCTTTATTAACTTGAGCAGACTTTTTTGACCAACTGCATGACATATCTATCTATATGTATATATTTTTATGTCCATGTAGTAGTAAGGAAACCATATAATAGCATTTTGCTTGTCCAGTTGGATATGTACAGCTTGCTTGCTCTATTGTTTTATTCTTGAAGAATATCTGTGATAATCACTGTAGTAACTATTGAAGCATTTGATAAAAAGTATTCAAATACTTTTTTTATCTATTGAATGTTTTTTTTAGATATTTTCAGCATGAAATATTTATTATATTTAAAATACTTTTGGTTTTCTTCAAATATTATTGCCCACTCCAATAGCATTTCAGTTAAGTGAGTATTCAGTGTGGGTGGAGTAAATATGATAAAAAAAAAAAGGTTAGCAAGTGGATGTTTAGTGGAGTTACTATAATGGATTTGTTAAATTTGAATTCAATGATCTAAAATCATTGTATACAAAAAACGATTTTGAGTTAAAAACTGTCTATCAGTTTACATAACTATGTGTATTTTATAATATTATTGCTATTAAAATAAGCAGTTTTATTATTAATAATACAGTAGGTTGAGTAGGTTGAAATAACTTTTGTAGAAAACATTGCATTTAAAAATGTCATTAAGTGTATAAAATTTTAAAAAACCTGAAAATTTATTATGTCTATAAATAGCTCTCAAAAAGAGTCAAAATATATTGAAAATTGTATTGTATAGAGAAAATAGTTATATAAACATTTGGTGAAAATTACATGTATCTACACTCATTTTTTTTTTTTTTGATTTATGAAAAATAAAACAAAACTAATTCCTATTTTTCCTTAATTTTGTTTTTGGTTTTGCCGGCTCTTTAAAAATTATTAAGAATTATTAAAAATGACCTCTCAAAAGTACAATTTAGATTCACTTTTTCACCAAATAAGATACTGATGAAGAAAATTAAAGCATTATTTTGACAACTTATTGTATATACAGAAAAAAAAACACATCATTGTAAAATTAATACATTTCTTGCTCCACTCAGAATCTAAAAGAATTAACAAAAATTTTAAATATATCATATTTCTAAAGTGCAACAAGTAATTATTTAATAAATAAGCTACTAAATATAAATATTATAGGTATATTATGTTACATTAATTACAAACTTACAAACATTTAAAGTATTTGAGTACCTAGTATTTAAAATACTTTACAGTAAAAGTATTTGAATAGTATATTAAATATTTGAAAAAAAAGGTATTAAGTGTTTGCAATATCAAAACATAAAATAAGTAAGAACTAAGAATGTAATTAGGTATTTCATGATATCAAAAGAAAAAATAATTTACCTTAACATTATACAACCTATTTTTCATGCTGGCATGTACTTGACTACTTAATATACCTACATCATGTAAATATTTAAAATTAACTACATAACTATATTCGAAAGAGTTTTCTTCCTTAGAAAATATTTTAGTGTCGTTAATGAAACTAATAATTGAAGATATTTTAATTTACTGTATGATGTCACATTAATGGCAGTAAGTTTGGCACAATTTTAATTTATCAAATATAAAATGAAATTGTCCGTTTCATTTAAGATTAGCTTATTTATATGTAAAAATGTGTATACAATATGTTATTGTTAGTTAAAATTTTAAGAAATTAACCTAAATACAAAAAAAATAATTTAAAAAAAATAATTAGTTTATGTCCATGTATTTTTAATGGAGTGAACCGTGATAACAGTTTCTTTTGAACCGTCAACCTTATCAATCGTTAATGTGACATCACACTATTATGACGATTTATTATTATTGACGATGTTGTTATTTAGGAGGGAAATGAAAAACCTGTACTGATAGTAAACAAAAATAAAAAGCAAGTATATCGTTAGATTCTTGAGACAGTACTTGATTGCCTATAATGTATTTCAAAGCATTATCTTAATGCCAGACAAAATTATGAACCATTAAAGTGAACACTATTTATCAATGCCGGCATTGACTATTTGTCTACTGTGACATTGAACATATTAATTGTACTTAATAAAATAAACGTGTAATCTCTCATAGGTATCTGAAGTTCAAACAAATTATTGTTGAAAAATGACTCATTTAACATATTTTTGGAGTTATTTGTTTTAAGTTAAGTTCATCAAAAAATTAAATTTTAGTATACTTACATTAAAATATATTTCTGCATGTTCATATGCCTTGATGGCCCACATCATTTCAACTTTTCCCTACAAACACAAATATAAAATTAAAAAAGTTCACTTAAATACAAATAAGAATTAATACTTGCATCATTTCCATATTCATCAGCCGGTCTTGAAAGTAGACTAGCGCCTATAGAAAGTTCTGAAGCTCCCTGTAAACATAATATTTAGATTAAATCAATTATAATTAAAATGGTAGTAAGATCATCTTCAAATAATTGTAAATGTAATTGATATTTTTTTCAATAATTATGGATTAAATTGTTCTTATTAAATATACAGGATATTTTTTTACCATTCTATCAAAAAAATGTGTGTTTCTTAAAAATATTAAAGCTCAATAATTTAAAATACATTCACAAACTTTACAAGTTGATTAAATCGTTAGGGATCATAAAAAGAATAAGACAGCTAATAACAAATATTACAGAATGTATTTTGTTCACCGAGAGAATAAGAATGTAATGCATATACGACTAACAGATGTGGTGTTCTGTTAGACTCATAAGGTGATGTTGCAGTATTATAGGACCCGTTTTGTTTTATCTAATGACAACATAAACCGATTAATTAAATGCTCAATTAACTACTAACTGATTTCGATGATCGCTCAAAACATAGGTACTTGGGTGGATAGGACAGTAGACAGACATACACGTTAATATATTAACAGGTAGGTAAGTAGGTAAATGTGTCACGTCTGATCGAAAAAAGTTACGATATCGCCGTCTTCTAGTCTGAATACTTACCACACCATTTGTAATAGTCAGATTATCCATGGAGAAAAGTTGAAGCTACTGCAAAACGACCGGTCGTGGAATGGCAGACGTGCGTAAGTCGGTGTTGTAGAACGGCAGACGTGCGTAAGTCGGTGTTGTAGAACGGCAGTCGTGGGTATGGAAAAGGGCAGAAAAACTATAAATGGCACAAGTGATGAATGAATTTTGAGCTTTGGTGTCCGCCGTCCGGTAATTGACGCGAAATGATAAGAAAATGCAACAAAAAACACTGATAACGACGACATATACCAACCCCAATGTTCTATGCATATTATATTGCCTATGGATATCTTAAAAGGGGAACTAACAAACATATTTTTTCCAGATACAGTGAAACTTCCATATAACGAACTTCCATTTAACGAAATTTTCAGTTTAACGAAATATTTTTAAGAACTATGACCTTCATTGTTAATTACACTTAAATTTATCTCCAAATAACGAATCTGATGTTTCTATATAACGAAATAATTATTCGATAAAAACCAGTTTTTGTAAATGTTGTCACTATCAAATTGATAGTTTATGTCATAGTTCTAAAATTGTACATGAACAATGTACCAGACAAAGAT
>JACXSJ010003464.1:0-23653 GCA_014851325.1 Pentalonia nigronervosa | reverse complement strand
ACATCATTTAATTTAACAAGTCCAGACATACAAAATGAAATCATTTCTATATGTTGTAATATTGTAGAAAAAAGTATTGTCTCTCAAATTAAAGAAGTAGGGTTTTTTGCAATAATGGTGGATGATGCAAGGTAAATTTAATTTGTGACTAAGTTTAAAATATGATCTAATTCTTTTTTATATTTAGATGTCATAAGTTAGAATATATGTCTTTATGTGTAAGATATGTAAAAGGACTAAATATATTTGAAAGATTTCTAGGATTTGTAGATGTTTCGGAGAAACAAGATTCTCAAACACTTGCTGAAACTATTTTAAATTTTCTTAGTCAATTAAATTTGCATAGTGTACCTATAATAGCACAATCTTATGATGGTGCTAGAGTGATGTCAGGTTATAAAAATGGTGTACATGTTAAAATACAATCAAAACATCCATTTGCAATGTATACACACTGTATGGCTCACAGAATGAATTTAGTTGTCCTAGATTTATGTAAAAATATTGAGGTATTTAAAAAATTAATTAAAATTGTTCATTGTTTCATTCATGGGAAATTATTAATCACTAGTGATAATGGGAATAAAAATGAAAAATTAACAGCTAAAGGGATTTTAAAACTGTGGAAAGTAGGCGAAGACCAAGAATATTATACTGCATTGATGATGGACATACTTCGCTAGTTTAAAAAATTAGAAAAACAAGGCCAAAAATCGATGACCACTTTGTGTGACATTGAGATTACAAAAAGAGAAGTACTTGAATCATTGGCTGTAATTGAATCTAATTGTTTTCCTGGTAGAAAACAAGAAGATTTAAAAAACAAGCTGTGTAGTGTAAAATTAAAATACGAGAAAAACGATGACAATATACGAAATTTGTATGTTTCAAGTGTTAAGAATGAAATTATCCAAAGCGCCATAGAATTTCTACAACAGTGACTTGAATGTGAACAAAAAAGTATTATCAATCCAGTAAAATTATTTTTAAACGCACAGAGTGCAATAGAAATGATTGCTTCAGTAAGATGTGATGTCGAAGAATTATTAAAAATTATTCAAAATTATTTGACAAAACTATTTTGATTCAGTTCAGCAATGAAGTATTCGGGCTCTATGCGGCAGAAAATCTACCAGCGCCACGTAATATTACGGATATCAAAAAAGCTTTACTATTATTTAAAAATAAGTACACCAAATATTTTGTTTTCCAAATACGTGAAGACGTATATTTCTATTACTTCTCATAGTTGTAGGCCTGAACGCGCTGTATCTTGCCATAAAATTTTGAAAACAAACAAGCAGTCTAGTTATTCAAGAGAAGCAATTAATAGTTGCCTATACGTCACTTTAAATAGCAGTGGTAGAGCACATTTTGATTCTGGACCATCCGTTGCCAGGTTTTACAAAAAAATCAATGTCGATACAAGTTACCAGACGAACAAGCATACAAAGATAATTTCTATATAATAAAGTTTTTTGAATAATTTTGAAAAATATTAATTCTTATAATTATTTTTTAATGTTGTTTTTTATATTTACACAATATGTAAACGGTATGTCATTAATAATTGGTTCATTTTTTTAATTAAAAAGAATAAATTTTACTCAAAAATTATTTATACCTACTTATGTGTTGTGAGTTGTGATGGTATTATTAGATATAAGTACGGTTTTAGATATTTAATATAAAAAAGTTTTTTTTAGGTTCATAATAATGTTGATTTTGATTACGACTTTTAGAGTAAAAAATTTTTTTTTTAATGTCCATTGAAAATTCCTTAAAATATCCACTACAAACGTTCATAAATATTCATGTTCACTTATTGTATTACTTGTGTCAGAGCTACTATGTTAGTCGTCGTTTTCTACTAAATCATTCATCAAAAGTGGATCATAAACTTCGGCGTATCAAAAAAATTCTGTCAACATGTCCAATTTTTGGGATCGACAACGTTTAATAAACATGAATTTCGTCATGTAACCGCCATAATTTTTTTAATTAAATTAAGTTATTGAGTAATCGGGTAGATAAATATAAATTGAATCGTAATTATCGTGATTCTAAACATTCTGTTATGTTTATATCTCCATGGAGTACTCTCGCGTTCAAATAATTTTATTTAGGTATCAAGGTTAAAAAACAAAGCTAACAGTTAAATAACAAATTAATAAGTATAGTGACTCCCTTCGCCTACCGGCTTCGGTTGCCAGACTCAATGACTTGTTAAAGTAACATAAGTATATTATAGTGTCTTCCTTTGCCTGCCAGCTCCGGTTGCCAGACTTAAAGGCCTCCGTGCGGCAGGAAAGTACAGCGTTGTGCGGATACGTAAATCGTAAAAACGCAAACTTTGAAAGGATATAACTTCCAAAATAATAATTTTCGAAAATTTTTTTTGGCACCATCATTCTTAAATCGTTGAAATACATGTTTCAAAAAAAAAAAAAAAAAAAAATCAAAAAAATTGCGTTGTAGCTAAACTGTAATTATACCAAAAATAATTTAAGCTCATCACTCATCAAGTATACCCTTGAATCTTAGCACTTATCAAGATATACAAAAACTCTTCCAGATAAATTAAAATTAAAATGTTTAATAATTATATTTACAGTTTATAAACAAAAAAAAAACTGGACAAAATATAATGACCCAGTGTGAGTAACTAATAAAAATCACTTTACTAAGAACAAAAAAATCAAAATTGTGTTAAATATTTACCAATGCATGTTGCTTTTTAGGCCAATCTTCCATTTTTTCTAACACTTTATCTGATTGATGTATAATAATATTTGGACTCTCAGCTAAAATATTTAAATGTCTATCTGTTATAATTATAGCTGCTTCGATTAAGGCATGACGATTATAATCTAATCCAGTCATCTGAAAATTTAATTATAATTGTGTTTGAGTGACTATTAATTTACTTATAGTAAATATAAAAAAATAAATTAATAAAAATAATATATTATATATTATATATTTTTAATTATATATATATTATTTAATACTACTTGTCAGTAGTTTTAAATTGAGCATATTATATCTAATAGTACTTTTTAAATTAACTTATTATGTTTAATTGACCTTATAAAACTGTTATTTCAGGAATATAATTTTTTTTACACAATCACCTCTATACATAATTCTTTTTTTTTTTTAACTAATAACTAATAATTAAAAATAAGCATGCTCACTTCATTTTTATTTTTAAATTATGCATACATTCAAATTTTGATTCTGGAATTTTTATGTGTAGTTAAAGACGATATTTTGAATAATTAGATTTTTCACAACATTTAAGTAGTATTTTGTGGTAATATCAACACGGGTTTTTCAAAACAAAACCTACATGCTTCAATTCAAATTTTAATCAAATGATTTTTCTAAAAATGTTAGCATATTGTGATCAAAATTTGTACAAATATTTTCTTAGTTATTCTACTTTAAATACTAAGGATAGTAAGTAGTCTACTAAAAGGAATATAGAAAAAATATCCCCCAACCATCTTAATAATAATAATACTAATATTTTCAGTCAGTATAACACACAGTTAGTGCTAGTCTACGAAAGTTGTTGAATAGTGGATCCAATTGTCAAAAAAATAATAATAAAAATATAAAATTATAATATCTTAGTCAGTTTGTTTTAAAAAAAAAATTATCAGTTTACTTGTGTATGTTGTGATACATAGTTGTCAAAAATGTTCCAATGCTTATATTATTTTTCCTTTTAACTATAATTCTTTTAAACAGATTTTTACAATTTGATTGTGTCTTCTTTTTTGGGTCATTTTTAAAGATAAAACTTAAAAATAAGTTTTTTGCTATTTTTTAAAGCATTTTGGGACAGTTTTAGGGATTTAAAATCCATGCCCTAATTATTATTTATTATTATTTTTATTTAGGTATTATAATATAAGGCTATAACTACAATATTATATTGTCTTATATAATTTAAATACCAAGTAGAGAATTGCTTTGGGGATTTTTGTTCCTATTACCACTGAAAGTTCATTAATTACTTTTGTTTTGAAAATTACTCAATATAAATCCACAAGCATTGTGCAATACTAAAAAATCGTTAGAGAATAGATACTTGACTAAGTAGTAATTATTAACACATATTTTATAATATATAGGTACTTAATTATAACAGAGCTCATATCAATCAACAATGTATTTAATAGATTATTATTCTTAGTAGTTAGTATTTAAAGTAGAATAACGCAGAAACTTTTATTTAAATAATGATAACAATACATCATCAACATTTTTAGGAAAATCATCTGACTCACAATTTACATGAAAACATGTAGGTTCTCATTTGAAAAACCAATGTTGGTGGGATACTCCTTAAATGTTATAAAAAATCTAAATATTTGAAAAATCAAAATTTGAATATAAGACAACACGTAAATGTAAATATTTAAATAATTAAATTAAGTAGAATTAATAATAATTAATAATACATACCTCACCATCAAACCATACAATGTTGTGTTCATTATTCAATTTAGGATTTATTTCGCTGTTCATTTTTCTTCTTAAATTAAAATTACTTTTCCTGAAATAGAGCATAATACACAATAATGAATTGATAGTTGGTAAATAATAATTGGTAATTTTAATTTTGATCAGTATCAAATATCAAGTGTAAAAGTTATATAATTTAACTGTAAGGGACAACATAATGACTAATGTTACACTTATGCCTTATTTTGTTTGTCTGCATCAATACATTCAAATTTTATCATATTTTAGTAATATGGTTTTTGAGAATTTTAACAGAAATAAAGCCTTAAAAAATTTTAATAAATACCTGTTGTAATTTATGTAAACTCAAAATATAATTAAATATAAAACAAATATTTCTTTCAACAGATTATTCATAATATTTTGTACAATTATTATGACTAAAAAATTTAATTAATTAAGTATATTTTTATAAAATTAATGAATTTTGATAGATTTTGTTTATTTTAAATTAATTGCATGGTTTGATCAACCATTTAATGGACTTAGAATAATTTTAGTTATATTAAAACATAAAATAGCAACTTTATAGATTTGATATTTATTAAATTATAGGCAGAAAAAGTGTAAGGTATACAATTATTAAAATTAAACTGATGCTATAATACAGTATTACAGTAGTGGTATATATGAGGGAAGGTAATTTAGGGTCTGAACCTTTTTACAATTAAAATTAGTTAAAAAATGTATCTATAAACTAGTAATATATACTAGTAGATTAAAAAAAGTAACAAAAAAAATTATATATCACTCACGTTTTTAATTGCCTAATTAAATTATTGAATTTGAGCGTATTCATGAAGTTATCAAATTATTTCTGTAATAAATTTAATCTACTGGGCATTAAAAAATAAAAATGACAAATTAAATACTAGTTTAATTAAAACAATAATCGTACCGTATAACAATTCAGAAATTGCAATTTTAAACAATAAGATTCAAGTCTTACGATGATACTGATGATAGTTAAAAATTTAAAACAGTTTATAGTACCACTGTGTAGAATTATATGTGGTTGAAAAATACAAGGTTATTGCATATATACCCTCTCTCAATCAAATATTTAATGATAAAAACAAAAATGATATCATAAAGGAAACCAATAATAATATATGCACGAGAATTTTTCATGATAAGAAAATTGATATATTTTGTAATTTGTTATATCCCTTTACACAGCCATTTTGTATCTGATAATAACATCCTTGTCGACGTACAATAGCCTGTTTCAACCATGGTAAAAGTGCCAACACTGGCAACATTGTCTGTACTTCATAGAATTGTGCTTATGTATTTTTAATATTTTTGATAATGCTAATAAAACAACTTATGAAGAAACTTGAATTAATTTTTCTCGAGAATTTTAACCCAACAAAATTTTTCTTATCGATATTTATAAACAAAAATTTAAAAAAAAACTGAAAATTTCTAAGGCCTATAATTAGCTCAAAGAGTGTCAATATATTTTTAAATTTTTTTTGGTGGATAGAAAATAATAATCTCAATATTTGATGAACATTTCAAATGTCTACGGTGATTTATTTTTGAATTACAATAAAATAAGAAAATTATTCCACGAGAAAACGGTAGTTTATAATTGATTATCCAATGTCTAATTTCAAAGGCTCATAAAAAATTTGTTTGGTTTTCAGGTAAACTTATTTTTTGTGAAAAGTAGAAAAACTTGTGTTGAATAGAAAATTTTTTTTGAATTTCCTTATCAAAAAAAAACTTCAAAATTTCATGATTTTTACGTATTTTCTCGAAATTTCAATTTTAGATGTTTATAAAAAACTATTAAAGACTTACGCTGAATTTTTTTTTAAATTTCATTTATAACAATTTATGAAAAACATTGTATTACATTTTAAAGTTTTTTAATCGACTGAAAAAATTTTTATCGGCAATTATAAAAAAATAATAAAAAAAAACCCGAAAAATTATTTTATTTATAAATATGCTTATAAATAGCTCAAAAAAAGTCAAAATATTTTGAAAATTTTATGGTGTATAGAAAATGCCTATATAAACATTCGGTGAATTTTGTACTTTTGACTCTTCAAAGTACCAACTAGATTCACTTTCCTATCAGAAAAGATGCTGATGAAGAAAATCGGAGCACTTTTACTGCCCTAAAACGTGATGACAGATAAAAAAAAAAAAAACACACAACATTATAAAATCAATAATTTATCGCTCCGTTCAGAATCTAAAACATAACATAATAAAACATTTTAAAACATTTTACAATGTTATATTTACAATTTTGTAGGGCTTGAAACCGATTTCAAAATCGTATTTAATTACCGGTTAAAACTGGTTAAAAATCGATATCGATATCGAATCATTATAAATCAGAACCGGTATTAAAAACAGAAAATATAAAAAACCGGTATACGAAATCAAAATCACAATTTATTAAAACTGATATCAAAAAATTGAAATCGAAATCATAAAAATTAAAAATCGGTATACAAAACCGAAATTTTTTCAATTGATTTCAAGCCCTACTGAAAATAGTATGAAAATAAACGTAGATATTATAATTTATTGCAAAGGTCAGATGAAATGTGTTTTCAATAAAGATTTGATTGATGCGAGTTCATAAAATGATAACTCATAATTTTTAATTAATTACACTGTGAATACAACGTATGTCATGCATTCATGCTTATTGCTTATCGTTGGCAATCGATGCTCGTTCCACGAAAACTTATAAATTTAACTTGAGTTTTAAATTTTAATATAAATAAACTGTTTTATTTATATAAAATATATACAATAAGGCACTAATAGCCTCCGCTTAGTAATTTTATCAAATTATTAATTACTTTATAGTTAGTAGTTACATTATAATAGATTAATAGAATATTACTAAATATTAGACTAATTGATTTATTTATAACAAAATAAACCTAATCATTAATCACTATAATTTTTTATTATACTGAAATTTAATTTTCATATTAATCATAAGTGAATGATGTATTTATGATTGTGTTTGTATTTAATTTTAAAACCTACATCCCGCATTAGTGTTCGGCTTGTAATGATCGACCAAGTGTACGAAACGAAACGAATCAATATTAAGTCTAGCAATTACAGCCATTAGCTGTTTATGGGTGTTTTTTTTATGCTAGGTTTTACTTTTGATGGGTGGGAAACAGGTTGGTTAGAACACGTTTTGTATGTGTGGGAGGATTTGTTGCTAAAAATTTTTTTTTATGTTTTTAAGTAATTATTAACTCTACGGGCTTTGGAGCACGTGCATTATGCTCAAATTCTGTATAAGTTTTTTTTTATACGTAAATACCTTTTTGGAGAGATTAATCATAAATAATCAAAAAAAAATATTCCCCATAAATAAGAACCACCCTAGTATGCATACTATTTATATTTACTACGTAATATATACTAACCATTATTTGCAGCAAATATCAGATAAGTCCATTTAAGTATAAAAATTTAAAACTATACTTATAAGTAGTGATGGGAACAATCGAAAGAAATCACTCGAATTACTCGATTGTTAGATTTACTCGATTATTTCGATTGTTTTGAAACTTCTCCGGTGATTCTCTGGGTATCGAAATCAGCTGAAATAATCGAATGATAAAAATTAATAATTATTCGGCGAGTGATTCTTTCGAAATTAAATTGATGTATATTATTTAATGATTTTATTTTAATCTCTCGATATGAAACACACCATGTATTAACTATTAAGTATAAATTAATTTGTTTTACAAGTCGTACAATTTTTTTTATTCTAATAAAGTATTTTAGTACCTGGACAGGTTTTTTAAATAAAATAATAAATAAAATTTTTTTTAAATCTTGTTTTTTTTTATTACTTTATGAATTTAAAATAACATTATAAATTTTAACAATTGTATAATTAAGATTTATAATATTGAAACACTTATTATACCTATGTTCTTGTACACGTTTTTATATTTATTTTACAAAATGTCAAATAGGTAAAAGTATTAATTAGTAATTAATTGTAATAGCTAATAGAATAGACTAACGAGTAGCAAGTATTAAATAACGTGAGATGTTTAATGTATTGAGTGTTGAGCAACTTACTCGATAACCCGAGTAAACGATTAGTGATTACCGACTACTGAGTGTAATGAAATACTAAATTGACCCAGAGGTTTTTTCGAGAGAATCTTTTGATTATTATAACCTTTCGATTATCGAAATCACTCGATTGTTCCCATCACTACTTATAAGTTGATAACGGATTTATCTGGTTTTTGCACAGATTTGTAGACAATTTCATAAAACCGATATCTTAAAATTTAAAATCGAAATCATAATTTCCTAAAACCGATATCAAAAATTAAAATCAAAATCGAAAAAGTTGAAAACCGGTATTCAAATTTGAAACTGAAACTGAAATTTTTTCAATAGGTTTCAAGCCCTACAATTTTGTGAAACAATTTATATAATTCCATTGCAAGTCCTAAATCTGACGAGAGGCCAAGGAGGTCAAACTACTGTCTACTATTTTTAATTCATGCACCATAATATGAGTGCTATAAAAACAAGGAAAGTAATAGATTGTATAAAATGTGATATTCGAAAATTATATTAATAAAAAGAAATACCCATATGGCTAAATCTATAAAATTATTCATAAACGTATATTATATTTCGTCAAAAGGTGTATTTCAAACAGTTTATTAAACTATAAAATTAGTAAAAACTAGCCATCAGAGACCTAAGGTATGAGATATAAAGTATAAGCTAAAAGTGACATAACACTGTACCGTGATTTTCGGAAAAAAAATCATTTTTTGATTTATGGTAATTTCAAATTTGAAGTGATTTAAGTATTCGCATTGATGTGGTTAAATGGTAAGTGATAACTGGTATTAGTGATGGGAAAAATCGAATGAAATAATCGAATCATTCGAATAATAAAATAATCGAATAAAATTATTCAAATGATTAAAATTAGTAGTAAAAATAATCGAATGCTTTTCTTATCTCAATTTTACTTTTCCTACCCGTATACTATACCCGTTTCTAATGAATTGTAATGTTTACTTTCCTTTGTTGTTATACTTAGATTTAAGTCATTGGTTACTAAATTAAGAATGCGACTGTCCATGTATTGTATTATTATTTATTTTAATCATTAATTTAAATATTTAATTTCCGGTATCGTAATTGCCATTCTAATCGTTATTCGGTATAATACGTTTAAATATTTGGATTGAAAATACATTTAACATTTGTAGATTATCATTTAATTATTTATATAACCAGTTCAAGCAATGTATATCATGAATCATTCGAATACTCGATTATTTTTATTTAGTTTACTAAACATTTGATTATTTTGTTTTCGAATACTAATCATTGGATTATTCGATTATTAAAATCATTCGATTATTGTATCATTGGAGTGAAAAATTCATTCGAATGATTTATTCGAATATAAAATTTATCGATTAGTAATCATTCGATTATTCCCATCACTAACTGGTATAACTAAGGCACTGTAGAGATATATATCTATATAGGGCCCTAGTATAACTTAATTTGAGTAGGATTAGTTTCTACTCTGATATATGAAATATACAATGGTAACATTGTAGTATACCGCTTACTAACCACTTAATTTAGCCAATCATAGTGTAGGATTTTTTTCCCGGAAATTACAGTTCATTGTTCACACTGCATTGTAACGTCTCCGTAACCCCTTATTTCTGATTGATGTTGGTCATTCTGTCGAGTTCTGTTTAACACGAAATGATAAGGTATCGAAAAGAAAAAAAAAGACTAAAGAGAGAAAAAGTAAAAAGTATAAACAAGTAACAACCGACATTAGTATTTACTATTAGTTCATATTGTACAATGTACATTAGTACATTATTATTTACTATATAATAAGTTAGCTATTTACCGCACACACATTCTTTGAGTTATTACTTATAGGTGATTATTAATCATTATTGATATTATATTAGATTCCTCATCGTAAGTATCCCAGGAAGTATACACTTTCCTAATATTTTTCCGATTTTCTCAAATTTCATATCAGACGCCGGCGACCGGGCGTGTATTAGAAAATATATCACAAACGGTCTAACCTTGTCGAAATTTCTATTTTTATTTCCGATTTAAAAGTGCTGCAGTAGTGTTTTTATTAATTATGTCGGATACGAATAACGTCAACAGGATTGAAGAACTCGGCAAAATGAAGGTAAGTTCGGCCGCGGTGGTAGGAAACGTGTTTTCTATCGTCAATGATAGACGACGGTAAAACAACAGTGTTTAATTTTTCTCTGTTTTTATCGTTTGTAATAACTGGTTACAGCAATTATGAATGATGATTTTCAATATTCTATTGATCGTGGCTAGATATAATTCCGGTACCTATTCATCCCTCGCTGTCATATCCTCTCATTTAAACACTGTGATTTAGTAACATTGTCATAGATAGTTAGGTGTTAATCATTTTATTTCAATAGCTTTATCAAAACAATCATTTGTTTTGTGTAACAATGTATTATTAACACCCGATTAATGAAATTTACTTGACATTTCAACTTGATTAATCTTTGCATAATAAATTCATGTGTAATGCCACTGATTTTTTAGATATCATTGTTAAGACCATATTCTATATTATATCTATACTGAAATGTAATTATTAGGTAAATAATTTAAATGTTATTATATTGTGTAACTAAATTCTCATTTTGAATGTTTTGACCAATTTAAAATTAGCATCCAATCTTAATTTAATATGTATAAGATATTTTATAAATAATACATATTTTAAATTGTTTATTTTAAAAATAATACTATACAAAATTATTATGTACCCATGTAGTTAAATTATAAAGTTTTAATTTTAAGTATAATGAATAATAATTAAACTAATTACCTAAATGTTTTATTCATAGGTCAATGATTTGAAGAAAGAATTGAAAGCAAGAGGCTTAAGTACAGTTGGAAACAAACAAGAACTCATCGATCGCATGATTAATCATTCAGAATCTTCAGGTTTGTTTGGCATAAAAAATTTATACAAGATAGAAGCTTTAGAAAACCATCGAAAATTCAGTTTTAGATATCGAGGACACAGTGCTGGATGAGCACGACATTCTAGATGAAGATGATGCCTTAGAAGTAATTATTGTTGATATTGTTGGTGATATTATTGTTAAAAATGTTTACTCATTTTACTTAATCTTTTATTTAAGGATGATTTGGGTTACTCCGATATTGATGAATCAAAAGTTCTAGGTGACATTGCAGAGAAAGAAGATAACAATGTAGAAAATGGCAATATTCATGAAGAGAAAGAGGTTAAACAGGTATTTTGTTTAAATTTATATAAGAAATCCAAAAAAATAATTTGTCAAGATTCTATATTTTAAAGATGTTTAATACTTTGTTGGTCATGTGGTGAGATATTTTCTCCCCTTGATATTTTTTTGGTTACCACTGCCTATTGTATCAGTTTTTTGCCTTAAGACAATGTCACATCCGCTATGTTGTCACCGTCTTACAAACTTACAACATACAAATTTTGTGTTTGGGGAGAAACAATTTTGTGTTGTTAGCTTTAATATTAAAGTGATTGACCTGCAATTAAACTTAAAGGTTAGAACATTATTTATGTTCTATAGTCGTTTATTTACGATATTTAAATTTTTGTACAGATGATGAGTATATAAAAAATTAAAACATACAAATGCTTATAACTCAATTAGAATTTCTTAAAAAAAACAGTAATTGAACAGATGTTTTTACCATTAATTTTGTCCATGGGTCAATTCACTTTAATACTTGAACTAACAGCACAAAATTTGTTTAACTCGGGGGTCGGCAGCCTTTTGAGACAGAAGAGTTAAAAGTTACAATTTAAAAAATTTCCCAGTTTTTAAAGAGCCACTAAAGAATTTTTGTTTTAATATTATAGTGGGTATATTTGCTATATATATATATACCTATATTTGATTTTTGATTTAAAATAATCGACTTTAAACACAAAATAATATCTATTCATATAAAAATATAGAAATATTTTTAGCACAAAACATAATGTTCAAATATTTTAGCTATACTAATATATAATTATACAGTTATTGAATAATAGATAGTTACATTAATGTGACCATTGGCTTTTCATGCCTATTGAAAGTTTGGTTAAGTCTGACTCATAATTTGTTTTAAGTGTCAAGCTTGTATCTAGATTTTTATTTGTTAATTGGCTCCTTACTTTGTTTTTTATTATATTCGGGCAAGAGTACACTTGCTTGCACGAATATGTCTATCCAAAGATCTCCAGCACTCCAAAATAAATGCAAATTTCTTTACCTCACTAGAATTTTGGAAGATTATTCCATACGTCGAATATAAGTGCCCCTACTTACAGCATTTCTTTTAGAGCTGTCCACTTTTATTTTTATGTATATAATAAAATAATTAATTTTTGCATATGGAATATGGTTTTATATCTAATAAATCTACTGCTACAAACATATTATACTATATTCCAAATAAGGTTGGAAAACTTGTGCAGCCTTGAAATATTAAGATTATAACGGTTGGCTGCAGTAGTTGGTAGTGCGCTGCCGCAGCAAACAATACTGCACCTGCTCGAACCACAACGTGTTTCCATCATAATTTTATCCAAACTTATTTAATATAGTATTCCAATATTATGTACTGGATGAATTTAAATTAGAGCATTGGGTAGATGTTATTTATACAGATTTTTCTAAATTGTTTGACAAGATTGATCATAATAATCTCTGATTAAAATTATATCGTTTAGGTTTTCATAACCTTTTTTACTCATAGCTAGTCTCTTTTATATCAAATAGGAAGCAATGTGTTAAATATAAAAATGTTTGCTTAAGCTATTTTACTATAACTTCAAGTGTAACTCAAAGGTCTCATATTTCACTGCTTTTATTTAATTTGTTCATAAACGATATTCAATTTTCTGTATCGTGTGTGTGGATAACTTTAAATTGTTATGTATTATTAAAAACTCAAATGATTTTGAGTTGCTACAGAATGATTTTAATAATTTCTGTAATTGGTATGATCTTAATAATTTGTACTTAAATGTTTCTAAATGTAAAACATTGGTTTTTTCTTTAAAACAAGCTCCGTGCTTTCATAATTATTATTTTAACAATTCTGAACTCATACATGTCTACCAAAATAAAGATTTGGGTATACTTTTCAACATATTGCTTACATTTAATTTTTATTATATTATAAGCATGTAGAATAAAGCCTCCTCCTTTTTAGGTTTTATTAACCATAGTTGCTATGACTTCAAAAATCTAACTGTATTATATAATTTAGTTGTCTGGCTACGCTAGGCTCGAAACAAATACTTGAATTAATTTAAATTAATTTTTTCAAGAATAGTATTCTTCAGATAAAATATAATTTGTTAGCCTCATTAATCTTATCAGCTATTGCTAACTTTTTTTAAACCTTGAACCATTAGAAACTAGAAGAATAAGGTTTGATTTCTCCTTTATTTTTTTTTAATTTACTAAATAGACAAATTGATTGTCCAATTTTACTAACTAAATTACATTATTCAATTTCTAAGTCTCAACACTAGACAAATAAATACTTTTTTACATACCATTTCAGTCTATGAACTATGATGTAAATACTTCTACTATTAGATGTATGAAACTAATAAGTATAATATTGATATTTTTTTCATATGTAACTAAATTATTTCAATCTATATCTAAATAACATAATTTCTTAATTTATATGTACCTCATAATTACCTTGACAAAATAGGGAATAATCAAAATATAAATAAACCCTAGAAACATTTATTTTTAATGTTTGACATATTCTATTTTTTCCTTGAGTTTGTACATTTCATTAGAATTTGAACTATTTTGAGGTTCAGATTAATTATAGAATTTCAAACTTTTTGTTCAAGTTTGGTTCAGTTTGATTTTTTAAAATTTAGGTTTGGTTTTCAAACTTGAACCAAACACCCAAGTTTAGTTTGATTTTTCAAACATCAAACAGTTTAGCCCACCTCTATTAATTAGCTTAATAATTTAATTTTAATCTGTTTTATATATATAATAAGATAAATATTCAAATATATGAATTTTAAAAGTGATCATAGTTAACGTTAACACAAATAGCATAATACATTTACTTTGGTTATTTAAAATATATAAAAATGATTGAGAGAATGTTTTACAATGAGACCAATTAAATATAAAAAATAAATACAACATATAACAGAATAAAAATACTATATTTTCTAAATAATAATAATTGATTTGTATTATGTTAAGGTAACACAACCTAAAAAGGTAACATTAAAACGTACTTCTGTAACTGTATTGAATGGTGATTGTATTAAACCACAAGAAGAAGAGAAAAAATCTAAAGATATTGACGAATCAGATGGTAAGGACCGTGTCATTAAATTAGATGAAATTGAAACTATGAGTCAAATTGAGGTAAATATTAGAATGTTTTTATATTTAATTGTTGAATTTTAGTATTTAAATTTATTTATAGAGAATACAAATGAGAGCAAAGAAATTTGGAGGTGAAGTGTCTGAAGACAAAAAATTGGCCCGACTAATCAAATTTGGTGCTGTAACTGATCAAGTATGTACCTCATCATTGAATAGGTCATTGATTATAATAAATGTGTTAAATTTGAATTCAATGATAAATCATTGTATACAAAAAACAATTCTAAGCCGAGATGGTCTGTCTACATATATTATAATATTTTAATATATATTTATATTGCTATTACTTATTAGTAACTTATTTTTCTATTAATGATACCATAGGTTTAATTCATTTTTGTCTAAAACAAATCACATGTATTGTGTAGTAATTATTAAGGACCGGATTTTTATGCAAATGCATATTCTTCTACAATTTACCTAGAATTATTTTGATTTGAAATGTTTACGTTTTATAATCTAGAGATTCTATGATTAATTTACTTTTTGCATATTTAAGTAAAAATGACTATAAATTTCATGTTTCTATATAATTGCATAATGGTTGCATTTTTTATAAATAATAAATGAACTTTTTTTTATTTTTTGTTTCGATTTTCAAAATTAATTTTTTTTAAATTTAATTTCTCGCTCAAATCATTGTTGAGGCGATTGTACTGCCAGCATAAAAGTTATTTTAAGCATTAATTTCCTTCACTGAATTCTATGTATTTGTGTTATCTACAATTCAGTTTTTCAAAATATAAATCTATGCTACATGACAATTGCAGAAATTTCCAATTTGAAAATCTAAAATCACATTTTATAATTTCATGTTGGTGCTCGTCCTAAAATTAATATTACAATTTCCATTAATAATTTTGCATTTATTTAATTAAACTGTAGATATAATAGTTTGTGCACATTTGTAAGCAGAAATTTATTGATATTTAAATTGTAATTTTCTTAAGATGTTTAGTTTTTTTAGCACTCAATAAAAAAATTTGTTTTGCATAAATAAGTACATATTTAACAATAATTTTTTAATAAAAATTGGGGCCTTAGTAGTTGTAATATTACTTTATTACTAACTGTTATTCATTTATAAGTCAATATTGAAAAATATTTAGGTAATTTTTATCTAAAAACTAAAAATAGAAAAAAAGACATTTTTTTACCTATTTTTTGTAATTTTTATGGCTTTATTGAAATATAAACATAGTACTATGTAATGTAAATCATTTTCCTTTTGAATTATATAACATCATGTAATCTGGTTTTTAAATAGACAAGGCTGATATTTATCTTTATGTTACACTAACCTATTAGCTGATTTATTTTCATACAATTTTTGCCGAAGTATTCTCTTATCAAGCAATTATATTAAATTGGTGGTGTGTGTGGCCGATTGTCAGACACTTTTAGTCATGTTAAATATTTTTTTTTGCTCAATTTTAATATTTATTTATTTCAATAATACATAATTTTTATTTATTTCAATAATACATAATTTTTATTTACTTCAATAATACATAATTATTGTTTTTTGAAAAAAAATAATTCTATTTGAGCATTTTTAAATATTTTTAGGGAATTTAAATCTAAACCCTAATAATTACGTAGTCAAGAATGTAAAATATTAAAATAGTTGAAAGAATGTATACAGTTTAACCCATTATCATTGTAATTTTTTAAAAAAAATTCAATTATTATTATTATTTTTTTATTTTTTTTAAATTGTTTAAATTGTATTTTTAAGTATAATTCCCAATTTATGAAAAATTCCTAAAAATAAGTCTATATCCATTGCTAAATGGTAACGCACGGCACTATTGAGTTAATAGCAACATAACAAAGTCTTGACTGCCGACCTCTAACAAGTTATCTCCATTTGTATGTTGGTATATCTTTTGTTCAAGCCAATCGCTATGATCAATAACCAATATAATATAATATGCTGTATATATCTATAGGCAGTATATTGTTCCTCTTTACTTTAGTTAATAAACTGAAAATTAAGGTTATCTTTGAAATATTTTAATTTTTTAAGGGGGCTGGCTTTAGTCCCCATTCTCCTTCCTCCTTGTATCCGCAGATGGCCTATATTACTTAATATAATTTATAATACATTCATATTGCTTCTATAGTAATTTATTTTATTTTTAGAAATACGGTAAGTTTGATTAATTTTTTTATAAATTTATGATATAAATAGGCAATAGCTTAAAATTAATCTAAATATTTTGAAATGTTATTGTTCTTCACTTAAATATCTAATTTTGTCAAAATTTTAAAAATAAAAAATTTTGTTTATACATTTTTTAGATTTTTCTGTTCCAATGTGAACTATTTATGTGGAACTTTGTATTAAATTTTTAAGTCATATTTATGGCTACCAAAATTTAACTATAAAATAATTTGATAATTTTTCATGGTTTTGATAATTTAAGTAGCTATAGTATTAATTTATAAGGAACCTTTAATTAAAAATTCTAGCTTTTTTGAAAGTTAAAAGATTATAAGAGAGGCGAAAAGTAAGGCAATTGTCATGCGTCAAGCCGTTGTTTTTCATCACAGCTACTCTAACTGTTTCTTTCCCGCCTTAAATAGTGCTTTATTATCTCCTGCTATTTTAAAATGCGCACCAACAGTTAACATTTCTCTCAAACGACAATAGTAAAACTTACTAAAACAGGAAAATCGTCCAAAAGAGTGTGTCCTGATCGCAGTTTACTTTTTGTCTGATTATGCTTTGAACTCCCAATAGTGTACCTTCTTCTCCTTTCATATGCTTGGTTATATTAATACAATACACAGATGTGCTTAATTAACCTGAATTATAATGATAATGTACCAATGATCAATATCTATCATATAAGTAGACGAAATACAAAATATAGGTCAATGTTTTTTTGTTTTATTAAAGTTATGACATAATATATTCATAAAATCATTACTTTATTATCGTGTTGTATAATTAATAACTACTATTTCAAATTAGAAACCAGAAGCCAATGCTGATAATGACAAATTAAAAATGAGAGCTGAGAGATTTGGTGAAACTGTTTCCAAAACTTTGCATGATGTAAGTATTTTATAATTTGTTATCATGTGTTTATTAAAATTGAATATATATGTAAATATTTTTGTATTTGATAAAAAATAGTTGGAGATATTGTATAAATTACAAGTTTAAATTGTGTTATGTCGAATTTAATCACCCAATTAGACTTGGGTTATAATTGTAATTAAATGTGTTATTATTATACACATACAAAAGAAACTTGCAAAAAACCATATTGACTTTTAGTTTTTTTTTTAATTTTTATTACCCTTTTTTAATATAGAGCGAAAAAGAAGACAAACTTAAGGCACGTGAGCTTCGTTTTGGTTCAATTGACAAAACTGTATTAACAGCTATTAAGAAACGCACCAATGGTGATATTGGAAAACAAAAGAATTCTCGAGGTGGTAAAAGGAGTTTTCCTTATAAAAAGCGGTATTAATTTTTTCTCTTGTAATGTATTTACAAATTGACTGTACATTCAATTTTTTTATATTGATTCCCACTATAATCATCAATTTTCCTTTAAGTTTTTTTTATCTGTGTCAAAATCGTTATTAGTAGTATATCCAAAATTATTATAATGAAATAAATTAAAGGAATTTGTACATTCCTTTATTAATCTGAAAACATTGTAATTAATTTAGTTTTATTACATAATAAAATCAAATTTCTTCGTGTGTTTGAAATAAAACTTTAGTAAAAATAAAAATATATATATAAATGATTTGATTAATAGTTAATTAACATTTTTGTAATATCTATATTTAGTATGCTAAGTTCTAGATATGTGTCCTAATAAATACTTAACATTATTGATGTATTAAAATATACTTCATACATTTTCTATACTTAAATTAGTTTCTAAATGAAAACTATATGATAATTCAGACTGACACCAAAACTTTTATATGGTTAATAATACATATTTTATATAAAATCTGTACAGTTTGGACAATTGCAATATATTTGTACATAGTGCAACAATTTGCTATTGCAGTAGATTTTACTGAAAAATTAAATAATTTTTATTATTACACAGATACTTATAATTCAAATTATCATGCAGTACCTATTTAGGTTCAATTTGTCGATGTAGATACCTACATCATTTATGCATTACCAAAAAAGGTCGGTAAGTGGGTACTGCTCTGCCATACAGTAGGTCACTTTCATGGATGTATTAAATTTGAATTGAATGATCTAAAATCATTGTATATGAAAAACGATTCTGAGCGAAGATGGTCTGTCAACCTACATAATTAAATGTATTTTATATTATTGCTATTAAAATAATTAATTTTTCTATTAATAATACAGTAGGTTGAATTAATTTTTGCGGAAAACATTGCATTTGAAAATTTAATTGCGTGTATAAAATATAATAATATACTTTAAAAGTTTTAAATACCGATGAAAAATGTATTTAATTATAAAGAAATAAATAACACTGTTCTTCTTCATTTAAATATAAAATTTTGTCTAAATTTGCCCTTAAAATGTCTATAAAAAATTATTTTTTTAATATATAAATATTATTTTGATGTTTTGGTTACATTATTAAATACTTATGAAAAACTTTGTTTTAATTTTCAATCCTTAGTTCTAAAAATTGAGCATTTTATAAATTTTTCACTACAAAATAATTTGCAAATGTTCAATATTTCGGTGTTAAAATTTTAACTTAAAATGTCCATAAAAATTATTTTTTTAATACATTTTTTTGGATTTTTTGGTTACACTCTAAACTACTTACGAAAAACATTGTTTTACATTTTTAATCCTTAATTATAAAAACTGAACATTTTATAAATTTTTAACTACAACACAATTTGCAAATGTTCGATGATGAATTTCGTCAAAATTTGAAGTGTAAATGCTTATAAAAAAAAAATTATGTTAATGTATTTTTATTATTTTTGATTTACTATTTAAACAACTTATAAAGAATCTTATATTAAATTTTCAAAAAAATTGATCCAATGAAATTTTTTTTATCGATATTTAAAAAAAAAACATTTGAAAAACTGAAAATTCTTAAGCTTACAATTAGCTCAAAAATTGTCAAAATATTTTAAAATATTTTTGGTATATAGAAAATGATAATCTAAACATTTGGGGAAATTTTCAAATATCTACGGTTATTCCTTTTTGAATTACATCAAAATAAGAAAATCAATCCCGAAGAAAACTGGTGAATATGCAATGTCTAATTTCAAAGCTCATAAAGTTTGACTTTCCGATAAACTTTTTCGATATTAGAAACGCAGAAAAATTTATAGAGAATTTTGTGTTGAATTTTTAAATCTTAGATTTAAATAGAAAAATTTTTATGAATTTCCTAATTAATAATAACTACATTTTCATGATTTTTTTTTGTATTTTGTCGAAATTTTAACTTTAGATGCTTATAAAAAAACTATTGGAGACTTGCGATCAACTTTTTTTTTAATTTTTACTTACAACTAGTTTGAAGAACCTTGTATTAAATTTTTAAATTTCTTGACCGATTGAAAAAAAAATTTATTGATAATAATTAAGAAAAAGTTAAAAAAAACCCTAAAATTGTTTATGTCTATTGATTATGCTAAAAATATATTGAAAACATTCTTGCGTATGAAAATTGCTGATATAAACATTTTGTGAAAATTTCATATATATGCTGTGATTACTTTTGGTGTTGCACCAAAAAACAAAATCAATTTTTTTGAAAATTTTCTTCGTGTAAAAATTCCCGTTTTTTCATAATTTTTTTTGTTGTTTTTTTGACGCGTTTGAAAATTATGGAAAATGTTGTACTTTTGACGCCCTAAAATGCCAATTAGATTCATTTTCCTATCTTAAAAGATGCTGATGAAGAAAATCTGAGCACTTTTACTGCCTTTAAACGCGGTGGCAGACTAAAAATGATGGGCAAGTAGATACTGCTTTGTTGTACATTAGGTGTCGTGTAGATCACTGTAATGCATGGGTTAAACTTGAATTTAATTATAGAAAACCATTGTATTTGAAAAACGTAAAGACAGTCTTATCAGTCTATATTACTACTAAATATATTTTATGATATTGCTATGAAAGTAATTAAGATTTCCTATATACAGTAGGTTGAATTAATTTTTGCCTAAAACATTGTATTTGAAAATGTCATTATACTTTAAATTTAATAATTTACTTTGAAAACTTTAAGTACCCACAAATAATATTTTAATAAATTACTATAGTAGGTGGCAATCTAAATGTACAATAAAATAGGCTTGTATTTCTTATAGCTCAGTTATAGACTATTGTAATATAAAATAGACTGTTGTCACTCAAAATCGTTTCATGTATGCAATGACTTATCATTGAATTACAATTTAATATTTGCTTTACTCCACTTTTTAAATTATAAGCGCAGCCATAAATATATTGATTTTACAATGATGTGTTTGTTTTTTTTTTTGTGTCTATACAGTGTATACTAAGTTATCGAAATAAAACTTCGATTTTCAACTTCAAAAAAAGTGAATGTAGTTGGTGTAATCGAGAGGCCATTTTAAAAAATTTCTAATAATATTTTAAATTGTCGGCGGTCTTTCAGCCAGCCTACACAACTAAGTGTATTTTATGAAATTATTGCTATTCAAATAATTTTCTTTACTATGGGTAAAATAGTAAGTCGAATTAATTGTTGACAAAATATTTTATTGACATAATTTAAAAGTTTTAATTACCCCATGAATAATATTTTTAAATTACAAAAGAATAACTAAAATCGTTATTCTACATCTAAATATTTAATTTCGTCCAAGTTTGAACTTAAAATATCTATGTATAAAATAACTGTGGTTCTATAATTTTAAGATTTTTTAATTATAGTATCAAATACTAGCGAGAAATTTTAAATTTTGAATTCTTAGCTATAAAAATTGAACATTTTATAAAATTTGTAATTATAAAATAGTTTGCAAATTTTCGTGATTTTGACAAATTTGAACCTTATATGCTTTTAAAAAAATAGCACCTATATATTTTCAATGTTGAACTGCTTTTAAAATAATTTATGAAAAACCTTTTATATATTTTCAACTTTATTTACCCAGCTAAAAATATTTGATTAATATTTATAGAAAAAAAAATAACATTCCTCATGCCTATAAATAGCTAAAAAAGAGACAAAATATTAAAAAAAATAATCGTAAAAGAGAATTATCTTTTAATATTTGATGAAAATTTAAAATGTCTACAGTTAATAGTTTCTGAGTTACACCAAAAAAACAATCAATTTTGTCGAAAACGGTTTGCATAAAAATCTCCATTTTCCTTTTATTTTAGATTCTGAGCGAAGCAATTGATTTTAAAATGTGTTTTTTTCTGTATCTGTGTACACGATAAGTATTTGAAATAATGCTTCGATTTTCTCTATCAGCAATTTTTCTAGTGGAAAAGTGAATCTATATACATAGTTTGGAGATTTAGTGAAGTCAGTTTTGAAAATTTTCAGTAATTTCAAAAAAAAAAAAAAAATAAGGAAAACCGAAATTTTTACGCAACCCTTGTTTTTGACAAAACTCAATTTTGTTTTTTTGGCGTAAATCGAAAAAAAGTTATTAATTTTTTTCAATTGGTAAAAAAACTTGAAATTTTAATACAAGGTTAAAAGTATTTAAAATACATAAGCATAATTTTTTTTATAAGCACTAATATATCTAAAAAATATATTTACATAGTAGATTTTTATAGACATTTTAAGTTTAAATTTGGACGAAATTAGATATTTAAATGAAGAATAAGAATGTTCTGTGTCGTCGAAGAGAAATCTATCTTGAGGCTCGAGAGCCTTTGATAAAGCCGCCTGACTATTTCTGGTCAGCACATTCATATCGTCCATGCGCACCAGCATATGTTTAGCAGACCGAACGATTATTATATTAAATTTTGTTTATTAATCAAAATAGTTATACCTATATATGGCGAGACTTCATGACATTACAGAATGAATATAAGATAATATAATTAGTATATAATACTATACGTAATAATACAATTATAAAAATATGTAAACTGTAATGGTGTTTTACACCATTGCAAAAGTTTTTGATGAGCAGAGAAGTGGACTAACACTACTCCGCTAATCAATACTTTATTACTCATAAACTATGACTCATCCGAAATTTGATTTTTATGTATCAAAATAATCGGGAAAATATGCTGATTTGAAATATAAAATTAAAACTGTATATGTTGTCATTTAAAAAAGTAAAAACTTAAACATTTATTAGGATACGTAATGACTTAAAACCATGTAAAAAAAAAATTTAAAAAAAGTCAATACTTTTCGAAAGTATGAGTGTTTTTATATTAAATAAATTACCTTGTATGGCCATATTATGAGTACGAATGCACAAAACTATTGTATACTACAATGCGCGATGGTTCGCACAAAGTTTTAAAGTTTATGATTGAAAAAAAAACCGCTTTTAAAGTTGAACCATAATTATTTTGAGCATTTGAAGTAATCTGTATTTGCGCCACAATAGTAAAAGACAAACGCGACTGTATCGAAATACCGATATTTATT
>JACXSJ010003463.1:0-23660 GCA_014851325.1 Pentalonia nigronervosa | reverse complement strand
TCGTCGTCGTCGTCGTCGTCGTCGATATCGCTCGTCTTTGTGCCTGCTGCAGGTTGGCACGAAAATATGCCGCCTCCTTGCGAACTCTAATAATAATATTATTATAATATCCTGTCCCGAAAGTATTCTGAGCACTTAAACGCCACAATTATTAAAATCGCCCTTCGTGCCGTTTCAATTAGCATCCGTCGTCGTCGACCACTTCGCCTCTCCCACCGATTGCCACTCGAACCAGCCGAGTGCGCGCGCCTCCCCGTTATACGCACACGCTTATTATAATTATTTTATTGTATAGGTACACATTGTTTTCCCGTCCATCGCCTCATCTCCCGTCACTACCCCTACCCGCCATTCGTGTCCTCGGAGACGACCGTTTGTTTTTCCGGGCACACCTCCGCCGCCGTGTCAGAGGCGCGAAAACGAGTGTTTTAATTAGACCAGCTATTCTTCAATATAATATTATACGCACACACAATTTTCGACCGAGACATGAGCAGACCGCACCACCCTTAGGCTGAAGTCTTCTCACCTCTCCACTTCTCGTCATCGTATCACAAATAAAGAGAAAACCGCGCTGTCGGCCACGTCATATACGTAGGGTGTTTCACGAGGATCTGACGTATTGAATAACTTTTGTTGTACCTATTCAATATTCAAATTTTTTTTTTTTTTGTTTAATTTATAGACGCTTGCGCTACACGTATAATATAAAAAAAAAGTTTTTATTTTTTAATAGTGAAAATGTAAAATAGCCAATTTGATTTTTAGAACAATTTTGATAGTGAAAATATCCCTTAAAGTGTAATCTTTATTTTCTACAATTTTTTGAAGTTTTTGGAAATTTGAATTATTTTCTCCTTTATCGTAATAAAATAAACCACTATCATCAGTTATTACCAATAACTAGTTACAATGACTATTATCGATTTATTTTTCTAAGAATTTTTTGAAAACTTGAAAACAATGTAGAAAATAAACGATTGCACTTTGAGTGATATTTTCACCATTAAAATTTTTCTAAAAATCATATTTACAAATTGGCTATTTTACATTTTTCAAAAATAATTTTTATCAAATTTTAAATTTTTTATTTTCACTATTAAAAATTAAAAACATTTTTTTTTTATATTATACATGTAGCGCAAAGTCTATAAATTAAACAAAAAAAAAAAAAAAAAAATAATTGAATATTGAATACAACAAAAGTTATTTCATGTCCGATCTTCGTGAAACACTCTGCATTCATATATTAGTGTCGGCCAACGATATAATATTTTGATATCGATATCGTTTTGTTTTTCTCGATAATATATCGCGATATTGATATAATATTTTAAAATATTTATTTTTTGTATACTTTGATAAGTAATATTAAATAAATTCATAAATAACAATTTTAACTGTTCAACTACTAATTTAGGTATTATTTAATTAATCACTAATTATTCAGTACATCTTATATGATAAATAATTAATGGACAAAATAAAATCAGTAACAAGTAATTACATATTTTATAATATTTATGTATGCTATTTTATATGTTTCTTCGTTTATATGTCTTTGATACATATCGATAATATTGAATTCGATATCGATATCAAAAATATGAAAAAAAAAAGCCATTAAATCGGGAAAAACCGCGAAATTAATAAACATATTATAATATTAATTTCCCATGTCCGCGGATGGCGGCGGTCCCGTCGTTGGCTGGAGTAGTATTGTTCAGCTATATTCTTCCCTCCAGCGGTGCTTTTATTTTTAATTCCTCCCCTTTTGACGACGGTGTAATTCATTTCCGTGAATTAAATAATAATATAAATAATTAAAGCATCGCATATACCTATATACACTACCTACCCCCAAGTATAGGTGCGCAATACAAAAACACGGTACACTGACGGATACGCTGCAGACACTGCACCGGTGGTAGCAGGGACGACGACGATTTGGGGGTGAAATAAATCGGTTGAAATTCCGTCGACGCCGTTGCCGCGCATTAAAAAAAAAAAATTTCCTCGCCATTTAAGGGAGGAGACCTCTGCTGTTTTTCTTGTGAATTTCGATTCATCGAAAGTCGACGGACGGAATTCGTGAAGTCGTGAAGATGTGTGAAGCGGAGATGTCGCGACGATCACGAATAAAATTGAAATTACATTTTTTTTTTTTATCACGTTATAAAATTAATGAAAATCAACGAATTAAACAAGTCGACAAATATTAATATACAAAGCATACTATCGACGACAGCTCAATTCCAAAGTCAACCCACTCGGACGAGATTCGAAGTTTACAGTTCAGTTATTGGTTTCAAACTTGATATTATTCGCAAATTCCTCGAGACGCTTAGATCTTTTAAAAAAAAAATTGTCGAGAGTTTAATACGACATTGATACGTATATATTATACAGTTTACTCGGGAACGCCGCATAACGGCAAGTGGACGATAAGGTCTGGTGGAGGCGGATGTGTGCCAACTTCCATGACGTTATCAGCTACGGTAGCGGCGGCGGCTTTTCCGAGTCCATTGTTTACCTATACAATTTTATCGCTCGACATCCACGTGAAGTTTTTTTTTCTTTTGGCTCCTCCGGACTGCGACCCCTCTGCCAGTGATAATAATATATCGTACAGACTTCGGGGTAAGTCCGCGCATTGTACCTGTGGATTTAACTGCGTGGTCATTGTTTCGCGTGAACTGCTCTTGCCGACCGTTCGATCTTGTCGTGCAGCTGGTGGTGCTCTGCATGGTCCGTTATTTTGGGCACTGGACTTAAAATGCCAACAAAGGAAACGAACTCAGACCGAACCGCCAACGTTTTTTTTTTTCATTGGACTGTACTAGACTGGTAATTTAATTAAATGTAATAATAAAGTAGATCTGCAGGATCAGACTGCCGGTTTGACCTGAAAATAATTTGTACCGGCCTGTATGGTTCCGCTTGTAGCAGTCCGGACCGGATCGTTAATTATATTCATTCAGTACATATATTATAGTAAAATTAAATAGAAATTTAAACATTTATGACGCAATATCGTCTGTAGTTGGAGTTTTTTGTTTGGTTATACGCGTATTGTCAAAACAATAATAATTAAGATCCGCGCGAGGATCGGACCGAGCTGAACTGATAATATTGTTTTGCTAAAACCGGACCAAACCGAATCAAAAATAATATCTTTAAACCAGTACTGGGCTGAATTACTCTCAAATATTATTGAATCGGACTACACCGACGAGTCGACTGCATTTATATTTTAGGACCGGACCATGCAGAGTACTAACAGCTGGATCGCAGCATTATCGCTACTTATATATTATAATATCGTTAATGGATGGCCAACTATACCATTTTTCTTATCAAAAGTAATAAAGTTATAATTAAATAATATTCTTGACACATAAATACAAATTCTACGTCCGAGTAACGTAACTCAAATCTCGAGTATTTCTGGTTGAATTTATTTTTTACTTAAATGACGTAACCTACGTAAAAAACAATGCCAATTAACCGCACAACATCGTTGATAGTTATTACGTTATTTGGATGATATTCATTATTTTTCCAAAACAGTGTAACCCACTTAGATATCCCTAAATCCCTAATCGATGTATCCAACAATGATTTTTATGATAACTGGTTACTCAATGTAACTCACTTATACGTCTATATTTTTTTAAGTATAATTCAATTAGGAATGAATAAATTGTGTATTCTTTTAATTCAGTCCATACATAGAATTAAAGCATAATATGGAGTTTTACAATAAGTAAAATTAACATAAAAAGATTAATTTGAAACAAAGTTATAACTAGATCTGGGACTTAAATGCCCTAAAAATTCTAAATAATGCATTAAAATTGTTTTTATTTTTAATAATTTTCGTGTAAATGGTAATTGATAAATTGTTAAATAACTTTTAAAAGACTGTAAAAAAGTTTTACAGATATAGCCGATCATTTTGTACTTCTTTAATCTAAAAAAAAACAATTATTCCCATACAGTTTAAAATTATTTTTAGTAATTTAATACGAAAACATACTTAATAGTATATAAAGTTTATAAGGGTTACCTCGGTTGGCCTTTCCACTGGCAAATGATGTATTAGAAACATTGACGTTTTTTATTTTATATTTTCAAGGTTTATCAAACGTCAACACGATTATTTAGTGTTGTCCGGGAAATATATTTCGTACGCATTATACAGTATTATAGGTCCGGAGAAGAAAATTGCTAGAAAATTCCAAGACAACCGACATACCGCGATGTTTGTTTAGGATTAAAATCCCCAAAATATATAACATGCTATTAAGTGTATGCTATAATAGCTGTTGCATAATAAATATCAGATAAATTTTTGTTTGCTTTTTCTGTACTGAATATTATTACACTGTATCGGGTAAATATAAAATGTATTAAAATACATAAAGCACTATAATAAAGTAAGCATAGTTACATATTATATTATCAGGTTATAGTTTCGGTTCTTAAATATCATTATTATTAATATTATACTTATGGTGTATACATAAGACATTCTTACTATACACGAATAAATCGATTATAATACGTTGAATACATGACGATTTTTAACTTTTAAACGATGAACGCTATCATATACAAATATTATTTAAATATAAATAGGTACTTAGAATTTGTTATGAACATTATTCACTCCAACTTGTTTAATGAACAAATTCTAAGATACTATTTAAGACAAAATAAAAATGACCATTCCTTTTACTCAGTTATATTAGATGAGCATAATTATGATTAATAATTAAATACAATTTAAAATTAAAATAATATTGTCATATTATGTCCAACTCTACGATTTACACAGATTATTTGATAATATTTATTTTATGTTATTATTTATATATTTTGGTTATATGTATATAATATATACATATACCTAACTATATTAAAGTTAGGTACTTATAATAATAATAATAATAATAATCTTTATTTATGAAATATTATTCCAATTATGTACAACGTATACTATTTTTTTTCAATTCCTCTGTGAAAGTATATTTTTCAATTTTTATTAAAATCGTTCATTAAATGATTTTAAAATAACAAATTAAGATTTATTTAGTACTTAATATTAATATTTTATAATATCATTTCTACAAGAAAATCTTATTTCGATCATAAAATAATACACTCTTGGCTTTTATGTAAAAAAAAAAATGTTTTCATCATAGTATTATTTATGTTCGTTATTAATTGCAAATTGTGTGAATGTTTTACATATCCAATTTAAACCATCTCATAATCGGTGAAAATTATTATGGAACCATGCAAGTGTACGTGTTATAGATGGATACAACAATATAATAAATAATATGTGTTTGGCATTCGAATGTTTATCGTCGTCAACAATATTACGACAAACGTTTAATTTCTAATCATACAAAATATGAAAATGCAGATTTTAACGTTTTAGCAGCGTACACGAGAATGAATTCAATAGTGACATCATTATTATTGTTATTATCGCCGTAAACCGTATTGTATTTTTATAATCCTAAATACGAACAAGTGTACGCACATATACGGTATAAAAGTTAAATCGATATTTTATATGGTTGTATTAACTTGGTTACTATACCTACGATACGGTCTCGTAAAGTTTCGGTGCTCGTCCGTATCCGTGTCATAATGGTGAACCGCAACTAGTGGCATATTTGTCACACTTTTCGGGGCCGAATGTATGTGTGTGTGTGTGTGTGTGTGTGTGTGTGTGTGTTGGGGGGGGGGGGTTTGGACGGCGATAAGTTATTTTTCTCCTCCGCCTAGAGCCCTTATTGCCGCTGTTCACGAAACAAAATATAATAATAATATATAAAATATACCTACACGCAATACGATATTATGCGAATTTTATAAATTTGTTTTTATCCTACGCGTAGCTATTATTATAATATTATTATATCTATAAAATCGTGTACTGCTGCGAGTGGTGTAGGTACACGGCGGACATAATAATATTATTATGTCTGTGCGTTCAATCAAAACAATATAATATTATACAATCGTATAAATACAAAGTAAAAAAAAAAAAAAAATCATATAATGACAAAGTCGTAAATTATTTCCTTTTTTTTTTAAAGGGATCGGGACTTCTGGTGAAATCTGCAGAGAAAACGGTGCACGAAATAATTACTATTTATATTTAATTATTATATAGAAATATTAGTTTCTGGTTGGAACATGACACGTTATACGTGGTGTATCACGTGTAAATAATGGCTCATTAATAATCCAATAATAAGTAAAAACACTCTTAAACACGTTTGACATTTGATTACTTTTAGCAAACAGTTGGGTAGAAGAAACATTAGTCTTCGTGTGTTCAAACGGTCTAAATTCGAAGAAACAAGATAAATGACTAAAATCTGAGTACTGATAATACTAATAAATAACTATAAACGAGTGTTTTGAATTCTTGAATGCATTCGGGTGTAAAGCTTAGTATATAATTGCTAATTTAAGTCATTGTGATTTTAGTTTACTGTTGTTTCAGGCATTTATTAAACTCAGTAATATATTTAAATAATAATGTATTCTAAAAATTAACAAATCGTTAAGAAATCAGGACTTAAGCTTTGAATAAAATCGTATAAATTATTTTCAAAGTGTAATTTTTAAATATATTTATAATAATTTGTGTACATTATTATATAAATAAAATCATTTACAAAACATATTGTCTTAATAATATAATTTTTATTCATAAAAAAATAAATGCAAAATTCAAATAAGTTTAGAAATACAATATATTCATTAAATGCTTTTTTTTAAAGAAATAACCCTTATTTATATATTAATTATAATATCATTGAGAATGGTTATTCGATACAAGTACCACGGTTTATCTACCTATTGGAAGTGGGTAGACAAATATACTATGTACCTAATTGCACTAAGCTCGATATCAAATATTATTATAAATAAATAATCAATCAATTATTAAACTAAACGTTTAAAAGAATATTTTTTACTATAATATTACAATATCTATAATAAATTATAACTTCCAACCTACTTTAATTATATATATTTAAAAAGTGTTATATCTTGATAAATAGTTGTATATTCGTTAGGAATAATATTTTTATAAATAAAATATTAAATCCTTCCACTTAATTGCAAATATTTTTAATTATTACGTGATTTATTTCAATATAGTTGACACTTTGTTCCATTTTCACTATCTAATGTTTTTAGTCATAATTGTCAAACAAATTTACGTTGGCCTAATAGTGCTAAAGATATTTAGATAAAACTCAGAACAATATCGTATATCCCGTTCGTGATAATTATTGTAAACACTAAACATGTGAAAGAAAATGTGTTCAGAAATTTGTTGAAAAAAATAATTTATTACATTAAAATTAAACTTAACATCCAAACATAATACAAACATCCTAAAAGACAATGTATATAGCATGTAACAGATACTAATTAGAGTATTCAAAACAATAAACAATATTATTGAAATTATTAATACAACTACAATTTATGAGAGTAATATTAAGCAGCACAATTACCAATAACTCGAGTATCCACCAAAAATAATTTATTTTATATTCCATCAAACCCGTACAAAAAAAGCCATTAAGTAATAATACTGTAAAGAATTATCAAGTAAACAATAAAACATGCTAATTTGATCGATATTTATAATAAATAAAGCAAAACTTCATAAGATGTATTGTTTCAAAATTAATATCATAAAATAATAATACAAGTGTGCCTATAAATTATAAAGTAAATTCATTACTAAACTAAAACTGTAGTACCTATTTAATAAATTAAAAATCAAGATAAAAAAAAAATTTATTTTTAAAACTCCTGAATTTTCTAATGAATGTAGATATTTAATGTTTTACTTTGATTCAGATCCTAAATGTAGTTTTATTCCGTTTATTTAAGTTAATTTAAATACGAAATAAAGGGTATATAAATACATTTTGTTTAACTAGAGTAAATAATCAAGAAGTGAAAAATAAATAAAATAGCAAAATAAATAAAATGCTAATATGTTACCTATATGTCTATTTTCTTTATTGAATAACCAATCTATTAAATTTAACAAATATCATTTAATAAATATAACTACTATGTAAACAAATCTGAAGAAACATAATATTGAAACAAAGCATTATATCGATTACGGAATACATTTCGATTTGAAAGTAAAACTTTGAATTGTACAGTTTTTACAGTTCATAAAACACCAGTTATTGAAATTGTGTTCAAAAGGGCAAATATTTTAAATATCTAACGTACAAAATAATGGTAGTTAATATATATTTTATCTTTAATTGTACTTCAATTTGAATTATTCCAATAATCGTATCACGGTGCATCGGGCATAATCGGGTACGAATACTTGTTGAGCATCAACATTGTAGTGTTAGCCACGTTATAGGTACATCCATAATTAACCGACAGACACGAATCAAGTTGAACACCAATATCGTCATCGAAATTCTAAAAGAATGGAAAATATAAAGCCCAAAAACGGGGATCGACTAGACCTTCCCACCCCCTAATCAACACACGTCATATAAACTGCACTAACACACAAAACTAGCAAACAATTATAGGTACTGCACAAAAATAAGTTTTAATATTATCGAATAGTCATGACCAGAGCTCGGGACTTACAGCATTTGCTAATTTTTATGGTTTGAAATAAAATCTAGCAAAATGATATGTTACAATAATTTAAATTTTAAAATTTTAAAGTGCTTTTTTTGAACTTTTTGACAGTTAAAAAAAAATTGCTTATTTCCGATTTTCTGCTTTTTTTTTTGACGATTTAAATAATTTATCGGTAAACAATATTATTTGACTGTCGTGAAAAATGGAAAATGTGAAAGAAAATGCAGACATTTTTTTTTTTTTTTTTAATTCATTTTTTTTTATGCTTAATTTTATAATCGGTAAAAATGCTTATTTGACGATGTTTTTGAGCGCTTAGTCTGATGATTTTAAGCTCAGTTGTAAGTCCCCAGCCCCGATTATGACAACATTATTATTTTTATATTATAATATTAATATTATTCTCACTTGGACAGCGACGGCAGTTGTCGTGGTAGTAGCAACAGCGAGTTGCGTCCACGGTCGCGGTCGCGGTTACGGACGATACACGCTGCGGTAGCCGACCATGGCAGCGCGCGAGGTCGGTCGTGACCGGTTACCGGTCAGCCGAAGAAGTTTCGAAAATTCAAAAACGATCGGTTCTTTTGACTCCAAAAGCGGATTACGGTTATAGGAATTCTACGAGACGGCTGGCATCGCGGCAGAACAACACACACACTGGCCGAAGACTTTGGCACCAGCTCTGATCGGCTCGTCCAAAAATATACGTCCCGTCTGAACGGTTTTTTTTATTTCCAAAACCGCTCTACTCGATAACAATTGCGATGGCAATTATGAAATTCGTAATTTTCGCGCGCGACAACTGTGTCGATGACGAGGCAACGGCGAGCCCGGTCGGTCGTGTCACGTCTGGCGGGTGTGTTATCGCGAGACGGCGTGCGGTACGTAACTGTGCGTGACGTGTGCGCGGGCTGCCGACTCGCGGCCGAACGATATCGCGAAGGGTAGTTGTTCGCGGCCGAGTGGCGGCGCTCAAGTCACACGCACGACCCCTCCGCCGGTCCGGTTGTCCGTCCGGATAAATGGACTGGAAACGAAAACTCCAACCACCGCGTTTATCATATAACCCAGCGAAACCTCCGAATAGCGGACACCCTCGGTCGCGCAGTCGCGTACGCTATTCACATGGGGCACATTTTTGAAATTCATCGAGGGTTAATATAATGTTGTTTATAATAATAATGTTTTAACGGCATACATATACATATAAAAATGTTAGTATGTATTGTAACGCATTTAAATAAACAATTAACAAAAAGAAATATGTATTTAACCATGATAGAAATTTAAAATACCGACAACTACTAAGCTTTCGTTATTTTGACGGAAGTCTAAAATTGAAACTATTTTTCGGGAAGCGACAACCACTTACGTTTTAACTCATCCGTCACTATAACTAAACACCATCGAACACCGTCACTATAATTAACAAAATGCCCGAAACATTGGCAGTCAAGACATTGATATTTTCGTCATAATTGTCGTTATACGTCGCAATCCTATCTTATCGTCCAACAATGAGTATATGAGTATAAACAATGCCATATTAGGTGTGAACGCGTTTTTCTGTCGTCGTTTTGTCATTATTTTTCAATAAAGATTAAAACGGGTGTCCGTTATTCGGAGGTTTTTCTGTTCAAAAGTCACCAAAATATCCCCATTCCCGAAAAAAAAAAGTCCTTTATGGGAAGTTTCACTGTATTATTATATTGCAGTATGTGTAATGTGTATATTTATGGGAGGAGGTACATTTCGACGTATGTCTCGCGTCAATCGGAATTGTTAAAATAAAATAAAAAATCACCCTCTCCAAGATGATTATATTATTATATGTATATACATTTCTATACGCGCTCTACTAAGCTTATCGTGGTTTTTCCTTTTTTTTCTTCCCCCCAAATCGCCTGTCAACGGTCTGTTATTTTTATAACGAATCGACAAAATAATAATAAAATATGTGAACACGGTTTTTTTTCCGTCAGCCAAATGTATACACCTATAATACGTTTAATGTTGAATTATATTCTATACGTATAATACATGTTACGAGCAAAGTAGAAAATCCGAAATCGTATTACAGTGCCCCGACATTTTGGGAAACCGTAAGTTCCTACACAGCGAGAGTAGAAAATAAACAATTACATACCTACGTCAATTCCTATAAATGAGATGTGTAAGTTCCTACACGGTAAAAAAAGGTGTGTAAATTCCTACACGAATATAAAATTGAGATGTATAAGTTCTTACATAGAAAAAAAAAATACTTAAAATGTTAGCTCAGGTTAGTTTAAGACATCATCAGTTTGATTATTATGATATATGTTTATACATATTTTTTTTTACAATTGTTAATTTATAAAACGCATGATATTTTTATATATATTTTTTTAAGACATTATCGTCAGTTTGATTACATATATATTTTTATTGTCCATTGGAAACTTACATTCATAATTTTTCCACCGTGTAAGAACTAACATTCTTCATCATTTTAATACTCTTAATTTCTCAATTTTAACATTGACCGGACATCGTACGAGAGTGCCCAGGAAAAATGTACCCTGCCCGGTTCGTGTGGGCAAAGTGAATTAAATACACCGCACGCTTATATCGAATGGCATTCGCATGCGTAACAATTATTATAGTCCTAACATCTATAGCATATTATAATATTAATTGTTTGATAAAACCACATAGATGGTGAGATACCTATTGAAACGTGGTCGGGAAAACCTGCTTGTTACGATATCAATTATCCGCCGGAGAAGGTTTTCTATTGCTCGTGCGGATAAATTTTCCGTAGCTGGAGGTTAGACCACTTGTGTACGAGGTTTTTTATATCAGTAAAAAGACGCGTTTGGTTTATATATCTATAGAATAATTATTATATTTTAAAAAGCGTTTTACTATTTCGATAGACGACTGTTAGTAAAAGTGTAGTGTGAGTTGGCTCGTGTTGGTGGTGTCTGTCAAACTGACTGCCTTATAATGCACGGTGTGTGTCGGCGATAGACCCAGCATTATGTGTGTGCTAATATTATTGTATTTGTCAGCAGTTGAATGTTCATAAAGTAGTGTTGATATTATACACATAGGTGTCGTGTAACATATACTTATAATTGTTACACTATCTAGGAAAAAATATACTCGCATTTATATTATTATTGTGTAACACAACATCTTATTATGTATAATCAATAAAATAAAATCACTACAATTTAATAATAAATAATATCAATTTTATACGTGTCAAACCGAATTCAGATAATAATAATATGTGTACCTCCCTAACAATTATTCAACGGATAGTTAATTTAAAAACCTTCGATACCTACCTAGGTAATTAATATTTAAGGCAACTATTTTTGAGTTTTTTTTTTTTTTTATTTATTTAAGTACCCAGTAAGATGTGGTGTTTAATTTTTAATATTTTATCTATAACGCCCAAATACATTTAGACAATTTAAACTTTTTCTTACTTTTCCCTCGAAAATCGGACATTATTGTGCACCGTGCCCGAGCATTGCGATACAATAATCGACTTCCTACTTTTCCCTTGACATATACACATATACATGCATTCGATGAGACCGCACAATAACTATTTGAATTGTAAGAAGATTCGTCGGGTAATGGGTTGCTCGATTCGTTTTGGTTGCCAAGTTTACATTCAATATATTGTGCGATATAATTATACGTCCTTATTTATTTATTTTTTTTATTAATCTCAAAGCAAAAACCCGGCGTTCACGATAGCCACTAGTTATAGTTAAGGTATTTACAGTTATTTACAAGTATATTCATAGTAGGTACTACATAAATAGTAAACGGTTGAGCGACATTATATATTTTATAAGCTAATTTTAACATTGCGCTAGCCCGGTCCAATTGAAAAAATATTACTATCGACTATATTGATATGCTAACATTTAGCAGGCTATAACAATGCATTCGCACAGCTATCACCAGAATTCGCACGACATTTTTTTATGGTTAAAAAACAGTTTTCGTAAACGGCCATTGCGCCAGCCCGATCCGTAATGGAAATTTTGTGTTTTTTTGCGATTTTGATACTACTAACATTTAGCACGCCATTAGCATGAATTCGCAAGGCACTTTTTTACGGTTAAAAAACAAATATATATATATTATTAAAAATTTTAATTATGAAACATGGTACATTCCTTTTTATAAATGTTTTTAAAACCAGTAAATATATAAACTTATAAATTATTAAATTACGTTTTATAAATACATTATTCTACATCGTGTAAAATAAAAATTCACACAGTACCGTGATCGTTGTGACGCAACTATTGGAATATGCATACATGGATATGTATACCCATTTATAAATTACGATATTTGAAATGGATATAATATAAAATTCGTACGCGTGATCCCGCGGGTGCCGCTTGCGGAAAATGTTAACGTTTTCCGCCACTACCAGTTATGGCATGATCACTATAGATTATTATAATTACAAATATAACTATAAATAATAATATGCTACAATTATAATATATATATATAGTGTATATTAGTAAATTAGTACCATTGCATTCATAACATACCATACTCACCGCGCGATATTCATTATTTTCCAAGTGTAAAAAAGGAAGACAAAAAAATGTCTATGTACTTTCATTGTTTTTATAATGTGTAGTTTGTTTAATGATAATAATTTGGGTTAAATCGTTAAATGACAAATAAATATATCTAGATTATCCAGACTACGCTTATTCATAAGAGATGGGGGAGGGGGAATTTTATAAAATAAATATTAAACAAAATAATAATTATAATAATAATTATTATAATTATAATCTACAAAATTGCTTATAATATATGTTCTTAAAATGGAGGTACTATGGTTACGCAATTAATAACTACTAATTATATTAATTATCCACCTTAATGTCGGTAGTATCGAAATCGCAAAAAGCACAAAATTTCCATTATAGGCCGGGCTGGCGCAATGGCCGTTTACAAAAACTGTTTTTCAACCATAAAAAAATGCCATGCTAATTCTGGTGATGGCTGTGCGAATGCATTGTTATGGCGTGCTAAATGTTGGCATATCAATATAGTCGATAGTAATATTTTTTCAATTGAGCCGGACTAGCGCAACGTTGTGCCAGCCCGGTCCTTCAAATTTTGGGTTTAACTGTTAAACCAATATCATACAAATTTTAATTTTAATTGTGCAAATTCATGCTAATTATATGCTAAATATTGGTGCAAACATTTTCCAAGATTGCGAAATGGGCCGGGCTGTCGCAACGTACGTAATCCTTTATCGATCTAGCTCGTATTTAAGGCATTCAGTTGTAACATGTTTCACAGTCAGTCAAATCCTGCAGATTTTACATGTGGGTGCTACTAGGCAGAGGTGAAACTAGGATTTTTTACGCCCGGGGGAAATATATTACTAACATACTACATACTTATTGACTTTTAAACACATTACTAGTAGGAAAGTTAAAAATACTTAAATATCAGACTTATGCATATGACACCCGGTATGAAATATTATTTAAATTTAAATTTAATGGCATTAATAGGTATTAATATCCTATTTGTATAGAATATAAGATAAAATAAAACAGAATAAAAACAAAACAAACTAAAATATTAATAGGATATGTTCTTCAAACATAATTGTTAAAGTCGAATATCAAGTTCCTCTAGCCATTTGATTGCCGTCGGTCTACAATCATACAGTATTGCTACCTCTTCTTCAAATCTTGTTCTTTGGCATTGTTCAACAATATGACTTTTAGCCTATATTAAACAGCACTCGCACAACGGAGAATCGGTCAGACCCCATTTGTGTAATAGATAGTCACATCTACCTTATCCATTTCTTATACGATTCGGGGCAGTCCATTGTGCTCGATTTAGCTTGAAGCCTGGGACTCTGTTATCAGGGACGCTAACTAGAGAATGGTTTCGGACGTTAGTGTTTATCCACCTGTTTACCCACGTCTCTTCTATTGATTTATTTGACCGTGTCAAGCTTCACATAGGGTTTCTGGATCTAAGTCTCTTAGATGTGTGACGAACAAAATTAGTGAATACATCTTCTAAATATTCCACACTATAATAGTCAAATACGTGCGATAGCGTTTCCGTGTTCCGCGGGTTCAGGTCCACCGATCGAAGACAACGCCTGCCCGTGTGGCGGATGCACACACGCTCCCCTCCGTTTCTCCGTGGCCCGGGAAGCACCCGACCGCGCTAATTAAAATATCGTTCAATTAATTAATTAAACGGATAATAAATCCCTCTCTCTCACTCTCTCCACCGTGTCTGTCAACCATTTCGTGTCGTTTTACGGACGACCGAGTCGGTGACGACGTCACTCTTTGCCCACACGCCGTTCCAACATCGTGGAGGATTAGAGTACCTTTTTGCTGTTGCGCCCTCGGGCGGCATATGAGAGACGCGCCATACCGTCTGATCTCTAGTATCGTACCCTTTTTACCCTCATTCATTTAATATGTTTAAATTGTTATCGTAGCCGGTATTCTATATGTTCTATTATTATTATTATTATTATTATTATTATTATTATTATTATTATTGCGAGTATTATTCTTATTCCGGTAATAGTTATGTGAATCCGTTAGTGATTTATTTTGGCTTCCACCATACTCATTACCCCGGTAACCGTTCAGTGAAGCCATTGGCTGTTTATATCTTACTATTATATGAAGAGACGGCGTTTGTTTGTTTGTTCGCAAAAATCTCAAAAAGATTATATATGATTTGTTTAGAAAAATTAATCGAGTGTCGAAAAAATAACAATAACGCCTCACGACGAATTCAGTGGTGTTGGGTTCGAACTACAAACGCGTTACAACACTTTTTACCCGACATCCGTCATTCGTGTCGTAATAATAACTTACAATATACTCGCACTCGCCGTCGTTGCAGCAAAGATGTCTTTAGTTGAAAATATGTCTAAAAACGCTGGGGGAATCCGGAACGGTCACGGCACATACAGGACATCTAAATAGGTATATAAAAGATTAATAAATTATAGGTAATATAATGTTCACCGGGTCAAATATACTTAAGAAAAATATAGTAATAAAAAAGCGTTGCCGGTTCAGCTATAAATGTATAAGAAAAAAACAAATCTCTGGCACGGGACTTATGCATCTCATATAGTTCGCAATCCAATACAGTGGATTGCCTACCTAGGTGGTTTAGATGCATGTAAATCACTTGAGATTAATCTTAACTTAATATTTATCTCAGGCGACGCTGGGCAGGACAGAATATGACGTATCTGACTTTTCTCAACAATACGAACAAAAATACATAATGACCCAAAATAAATTGAAAATTGTAATGATATTACTTAGTATATTTTAATCATTATATTAGAAAATAAAATATATTATTCATATAGATTTGGCATTATTATTTTTTTTTATTGGGCAACGAAATACACGGGATCAACTATCTATATATACTATATATATATATATATATATATATTGATGTTCATTGCCTTTATTTTATTACTCTCACCCGAGTTTCGGCATTAACTTATTCAATATACTCAAATTTGTATACCTAATAATTGTGTTTTGAGTTATATTCTTCTTCTTATTGTTATTATTATTATTATTTCCTCTTCCCTATGCTACCAACATTTAAAAATATATTAAAAATCCACATAGCTCCGGCCCTACCAGGTCTCTGCTCGTGGTTGGCGACCTTAATCTAAGGCGACAGGCGAGCATATGGCTTTCGGCACCAAAATCACCTATACCGTGCATGTCGAAACGTCACAAATGGATGGTTTACTATGCCCATTTGTACTGGAAAGTCTGAATAGTTGCTTAGTTTCAACAACATTGAGTCGGTTTGGACTCGTCTGCGTAGATCTGAAGGGGCTATACAGGACAGGACCGGCAGCCAATACAATCGAGTAGATCTCATCGCGGTGTCTGTTATGATTCTCATTGTGTCATTTAGCTGTACGTCGACCTTCTTGCAATGCGCACTTCTGGTCCACACAGGTGCGTAATAATCTGCCACATTATATACTAGGGCTAGAGCAGAAGTGCGAAACACATTTGTGTGACAATCCTAACTTGTGCCTGCTAGCTTGGCGATAATGTTATTACGTGTTTTTATTTTGTCTTTTACGCTTTTAAGATGCTATCAGAAAGTTAGCGTTCTGTCCATCCTTACCCCTAGATATTTTGGTATTTCTTCAGTGGTGATTTTTATGTCATCGATTTTTATATTTAGTGTTCTACTGGTTTCTCGATTGTGCAAGTAGAAAGTGGATGTTACTAATTTGTTTGGAAGTACTTTTTTACTTTTGCCACGTCCACGTTCAGTACACTTTCACAATTTATCATCTTTGGGAAATCGATAAAACTTTAAATTTAGATACTTGCTCGATGATTTTCCACAATTAATATATTGACATGTATTACCGGATATTTTTGTTTAGATATTAGTTGTTAATAATAATGTTGTTATGCAGAAAAGGTAAAAAAATAATTAATCCGTAATTAAAGTTGTTTACAACATTAACGTCATTTGACTTGGTCGTCAATAATAAAATACAATGTGAATAATGAGACGAACTATTATAGATAAGCCGGCATTATACCGTTGTCGAAAACAATTCTGCTGTCACGGCAGTTATAGGACATACGGGCTCATGTGTAAACAATCGTTTATGTACAATAAAAATAGAAAAAAATAATATAGTATAGTTTGTTATACAGCAACGGCATCTACCGACAATTAAATTGCAGTGGCCAAATACACCTATACCATCGCTTATCTGTATATTCTAAAATCAATGATAATACTTGTCTACTAATCTACTGCCCGATACCTATTTAGGAGGGGTTAATACGGTATATTTTATCAAAAAAAAAAAATTAATTCACAGGAAAAACTCTCAGGTCTTGTAGAATTGTCATATTTTAATAATTTATTTTTTAACCTGAAAGAAGAAAATTTTTTACAGGCCGTATCGAACTTCGATTTTTTATTTGATTTCAAGTAACTTTATAAAATAATTTGTAAAAAAAAACTTAAAATTGTCTCATTTTTAAAGACATAGTATTAAGTTTGCGATTGAAGTATTAAAAAACGAAGTTCATACGGCCTGTAGAATTTATCATCTATAAATTTAAAAAAAAATAACCAAATTTTGTTGATTGATTCTACAGGACAGGCTCATTATTTCCGTAGTGTATTTTTGTGTACAAAATGACATACATAGGCTCCGTGCGCCCTACTATGAATGTTAATTATAACTTATATGATCCTGTTCATTGGGGCCCATTATCTTTTTGATGAAATAATCAATAATAATAATAATAATAATAATAATAATACATGTCTGATTACACTCAGAGCAACCTGGGTGCTTCTTCCTTTGTTTTTAGGTACCCATGTGTAAATCACGTATGTCCAAACACCCTTGTAGCCCGCGAGTACCTATTGAATATTTAACATCAGTTTAATCTTAACTATATAATAAGTATCCAATTGTTATTCTATTGTGTTTGGCATAATATTATATGGCGTCTGATGTAAAAATATGGTACATATCTGAATAAAATCAAAAAATTACCTGCTCGTATCATGTTATTTATTTTTATATTTAAATGGGCAAACCCAGTTACTCCAATTATATATTATATGAATCGTGTAAAAATTGTACTCTAGATATTTTAATTTAATTATTAAATCGTATTAATATTGGACGTGATCTCGTTTCACCAACCACAATAGTCACGGCAAACACGAAAATCATTGTTTTGAATTATATAATAATTTGTATATGTACTATAACGCAATAACATTTCTGATATCAACAAAAAAATATATTTATTTTAGCACTATTGTATATTATTGCGTATAAGATGAGACTTAATTCTGTTTTTTTAACTCTCGTAATCCATTTTATTTAAACTCTTGACAAATAGCACAATGGTTCATTATATTATACAATTTAAATAAAGCTAAGACAAATAGGTAGGCACACCAATAGAAAATTATAAATGTACAACGGCGAACTGCAGTACAATAAGACATTTTAATAGAAATACCAGTCTCCAGAATTAAAGAGTTTACGTAATTAATTACATGTTCAGTTTCCAGTTGGTACACTACAAAATATATAAAATGGCCGGAAAATTGTATGAGTTTAAAAGGTCGAAATGAGTAGCAGTGCGATGGAAAGAAAGGAAAGTTCAACCAAAGAGTACACGCGGAGACAGAAAGGAGACATTTTCGTTGATCACGAACCAACGAGCTATTGTTATAAAAATTTCTAATTTAGTAAAATAATTCAATTTCATGTTATGCATAACGTTTATGCGAAATCAATTTCAATTGGTACATTTTGAATAATAAAATTTAAAACTGTTTTGTCTGCAAACTGCAGTGTTACAATTGTGATACACCATGATACTTATATATTAACTTATTATGCTTATTTTAATATTATTTTCACAAATTCAGATACTTTTCGAAATAAAGACTTGATATCATCATATTTATTGTTCAAAGAATAATATTATTACCCTGCGTATTTGTCGCCGATGCAGTGCAAAGAGAAAATGCGAAAAACTCTATAATATTTTTAACATGCATATATTTCTATAAAAAAAAAATGTAATATTACAACGATAACTATACTTATAAAGTACCATCAATTTTTCTTTATCAAATAAATTCAACGGAAAATATAAACAAACGGCAAACGAAACAAAACAAAACGTGAAACCTGAATAAAATCCGATTTCATTAAACCAGTGATTCCCAAAATTTTTACGACCATGATACCGTTGAGAAATAGTTTGAGTCTCGTAAAACCTCCTCTAGCTCTCTCCAGTCGGAATGTTGAGTTCAAAACCAATTTTTAATGAACTTCTTTTTCAAAGTATTATATAAAAGAATGTCTCAATATTCACATGCTTACATCGGCGGAACCCTTGAGATTGTCCCATAGAACCCTTAGGTTCCGCGGAACACACTTTGGGAACTGTTGTATTAAACCATCGCAAATAGATTTTTCAGTGGCTTCAGACATGAACAGTCGAATTTTAATGAATATAAACCCGGGGGCGGTATCATGATGGGGATTCAGTATTATTCTTCGTATTGAATTATTCTGTGAGTGTTCTAATGTAGGCATAGTAATTATTGTGCATGTTACCCCAATTATTAGTTTATAATAATATTATGTGTTGAAGAAAAATAACAAACTTCAAGAATTTCACGCCCTATGGTAATATTAATAGCCAAAAAGGAATCGATTTCAATTCACAAAGTTGCTATTGTTCAATATTATGTTAAATGTGTGTTTGCTGTGCACGATTTGTAAGTATAATACAAATATTTTACATTATATTATATTATAAATAAATTTTTATAAGAATCAGCAGGCCGCATAATGTTTTAAATGCAAACACACCGTTCTACAAAAACGTTATCAAATTAATACGTTACAGTATTACATAATAATCCGTTTAAGTTTTAATATTATTACAAAACAACACGACCGACATTCATGCGGAAATAGATAATGGACTACCCGGTGGGATCGTCCGCGGACCAAACGATAATATCCGTTCTTTCTCTGAAAATGTATTTTCTTTTCAAAATCGCCATTTAATAATTAAAATTTATAATGAAATTAATAAAATGCATAGAGTTAATCCATATATACAGAGATCGAAAACCTACAATACCTAGTAAAATAGCATTGGCCGACCATTTTTTTAAACATTTCAATGTGGGGGTGAGGCAGGGGACACGAACTTAATAACCTGATTATGATTGGCAATGATTGATTTATTTAAAAAAATATATCAATATCATGTTTAGACTTATACTTATACTTACAATATACATATAATTCGAATAAAATACCATTAGAATTATGCTATTTAAAAATTATAGAAATATAATATAATGAGTACGTTCTATAGATTATAAAGATAATACTCTAATACTCTAGTTTTATGTTGTATGTATTTAGACGAAATTTGATTAAATTTATATTTCAATGATCAATTTAAAATATCATGCTATTAAATTATGTTCCCTTAATAGTTACAATAGGACTTAGTAAAATACAATTTATAATTTTGATTGTAGGTGTTCATAGTACAAACCTCAACTCTGTTTAAAAAACAAATATTGGATCAATCATTTAATTTAAATCAAATCTGATTAATTACATAGTTTCATTTTTCAAACATCAAGATGACCGATTTAATATTAATTTATTTTTAAATTCCAAAAATAATGACTATAATTAATATTTGCTTGTGGTATATCGTTAAATATCATTTATAAAAATGATGTGATATTTACCATCGATATCGCAATTCGGAATACATTTTTTCTCTTCATAATGTTTAAAAATAGTTTAATCAGCATAAACGTTAACATAAAGTCAACTATTATGTACTTACAGGAGACATCGTTTTGCTCTACTAAGCGTGTGAAAAACAAAGATAAGAAATGTAAATGTTGGGATCGTTTCAGTTAAACTACCGCCATAAATGTTTTCAGTGAACCATTTGAATTTGATGATAATTTGAGTTTGCAAACACTAAACACTCGTTATACGTAAACGTAAGTATAATATGTATTATAATATTTACCTCTGACCCAACCTTAGCGTATTTTTTAAATTCATTGCCGTTATTCAGTATATAATTTTGGTGTGTATAGTAGCCGCGTGAGGGTTATTTATATTGTTTTTTTAAAGCATAACAAATTGTCCACATAAAATATTTAACTGAAAGATTATTATCTTAAAAGTTATATTACGGTGTTTATACAGTATGTTATTAGACCATTCCTTCGTTTTAAAATGACAAACCTAGTAAAATACTACTATTGCACCAGAAATTATAACTCGACAACAAAGTTTTTCAAATAATAAAAATGACGCGATAAAAAAAATAATTCTAAATGGAAACCAAATCCTCAAAATGATCAAACAAACATTTTCATTGTAGACTTGATATTCAGGCAATGATTAGATATATTTTACGACGATACCTACGTTTAAACATTTCGTCACTGGTGATTCTAGTGAAAAACGAGGTTCTAGACATTATAATATAACTATAATAATAATTTGTAACTAAAAAGAAATTAATACGGAACTATGTCTAATAGATAGTTAGATATTAAATATTAAAATACGGAATTATTTTATTTTATTTTATAATTATTTTATAAGAATGACATAATATTATCATCCTTTATTGAATAAAAAGCTCTTTAAACCTAAGAGAGGAACTCGGAGTGGAAAAAAAATTTAAAAAAAAAACCTTTTTAGAGTATTTATACAACGACATAATATCAATATTCTTAATACCTCTATAGGCGCAAGTAGACATCTAAAAAGTGAGGTGTCAAAATTGTAAATGCCTCACAGATTTGTGGGGGCAATCTCACTACACTCTCAACTCCCAAAACTACATTAATATAAGTTACAAACTTGTAATAATCAATACTTTTGAACTTTTTATACACGTTTTAACACACTTCATATTATTGATGAAAACAATATATTATTCTTTTTTTATTTAAATTTAGATCCGATAAAAAAACGGGACCATTATGTGTCCGAAAGCTTTTGTCGAGACAGACTTTTAATCACATAGCCATTTTCCAGTGGTGCCCGAAGGTGTTCCATGGACCAGTGCAACTATAATTTTAGCTCCCCCTCTCAAAAAAAATGAATCATAGATGCTTGACGCTGCCAATCATGGTGTTTCATCAAATTTTAAATTCTCGACGTTAAAGCTAAACGAATGTATACAACGCTCTTCAGTCCTCACGATGTTTCTCCTACATAAATTTAAAAATATTGCAAATTCGTAAACATAATTTTTTTTCCTTGTTAGGAGTTTGAAGTCCAGACAGGCCCTGGGTGCCACGGGGAATCACTGCAATTGCACTATTTAGAAACTTGCAATGCCCAAGTCCTTAACTGAGGGGGTGTCAGGGGTCCAGACCCCTCTACCCCGAAATTTGTTTTCAGTTGCGGCCATGCCTACGTGGATGCCACTGCTCACGACTGAGTGTAAACAATACAATAATATTTACAGCTCATTATTATAATTTTATAATTGTATATGGGTAGGCGTATTACTCGCCACGTACTTACTAGTACGTAATACGAACCCACGAAATCGGATAACGTATATTATTTCGTGTTCGTCAACATTCGATATTATTATTCTGTGCTGTCGCAAGACTCGTGCAGATGACATACACGCACGTCGTCGTATCATAATATAATAATATTATGTTTTCGTTTAACCGCGTTGAGAGTATAATAATGAGAACGATATCGTTTCGAAGGCTGTATAGTTATTAAATTATCTCGGGCAAATGGGTTAGAAAACAACAGATGTCACATCGGATTAGCCTCCTTCGCTGCAGCAGTGAGCATCACAATAATATAATAACGCACATATACCTTTCGTACATGACGTATATGATATTATATATATATATTTAAACCGGTCATCGTGCTAACGTGGGTAAAAGTCCGTCGGATTAACTTGACACTCGTGTCAAAGGCTTTTTCCAGAGGACGGGAACGGCCGTCGCCGTTGTCGTTCGCGACGACTGTGTGCACCCGAAACTCCGTGTTTGTTTGAAATAAATTTTATCAATTTCCGCCAGTGATCCCGCCGAAGTATACAGTGAACTACACTTCCGCTCGGTAAATCCCGTGTTTTTTCCCGTACGTTTTTTTGTTTCTCCTAAATATTATTTCGACGAGATAAAAAAACAACAAAAAAAACCACGCGAACAAACAAGAGTGTTTCACCTATGGAGTTTTTTACCACCACCCTGGATTGTTATTATTATTATTATTATGATAATATCGTCGGTCGTGATATTTTTACACGTGCAGCGTACGCGTTATTATCGAAACGGGTTGATCGTTTTTTAAC
>JACXSJ010003462.1:0-23674 GCA_014851325.1 Pentalonia nigronervosa | reverse complement strand
AGCTTACGGATGATTATCCAATATCAGTAGTATAGATTTGTACGTTCTGAGTTATCTGTTTTTTACGCAGTAATTTCATTAAGCCCAAGGAAGAATGTCTCCCTTGAAGGATACTAATTTTATCGTATTACATATCACACGGAGATTACACAGTCGTTGTCCACACATTTGTCCCTCACGCAAAAATATTTACCGTATTGCATTTTACAGGGAGATTTCAAAAATTTTGTCCACAATTTTCCCGCTTACGTAAAAAAATAACCGTATATTATAATTAAAGGGGAATTAGACACTTGAAATTGATTTTCCCTCTTACTCGAAAATATATACGGTATGCACAACAATATTTTTTCTGCAGATTTTTTTTTTTTTTGATTATTTTCAAACCTTTTAATTTAAATTCCCCCTTGGGCTTAATGAAATTGCCGCGTAAAAAAAAAATGACTCAGAACATATGAATCTATACTACTATCTAATTTTAAACGCTCATAAAAAATTAGTTTGACTTTCCAGTAAATTATTTTTTTTGTAAAAGGTAGAAAACTTATTTGTAATCGTGTGTTAAATATTCAGATCTTAGGTTTAAAAAAAAAATTTAAGAATGTAAATTTTCGTGATTTTGACGTATTTTTGTTGAAATTCTATATTACACGTTTATAGAAAACTATTGTAAATTTACTCTCAACTGTTTTTTACTTTTTACAAATAATAAGTTATGAACAATTTTGTATTATGTTTTCAAGGTTTTTGACAAACTGAATAATTTTTATCAATAATAGTAAAATAAAAATTAACCGAAAATTTCTTTTGCTTATAAATAGCTTTAAAATGGTCAAAATACATTTAAAATATTATAGTGTATAGATAACACTAATATTAACATTCAGTGAAAATTTCATGTGCTTATCTATCGTAATTATGTTTTGTTTTAGACTAAAAAATAAAATCGATTTTGCCAAAAATTTGCTTTGCAAAAAAATTGCTGTTTTTCTTTGATTTTTTTGAAAATAATTGGATATTTTCAAAAATGACCACTTGAATGCATCAAATAAATTTGCTTTTGGATAAAAAAAGTTACTGAAGTTTAAAATTAAAGCATTATTTCAACAACTTCTCGAGTATACAGACAAAAAAAATACACACACACACACACACACACATCATTGTAAAATCAATATATTTTTAGTTCCACTCGAGAATTTAATATTTGGTCCTTGTGCCTATGCTGAAGAACTTGGTAGTGTTCATTTGGTGTAGTCCTACAACAACTGTTTAATTGAGTATGGATGTTTGCCAGCATTCTTGTCAGATTTGTAATCGACACATTTTGTTCATTTTATATTGAGTGATGCAGAAATCACGGAATAGACATCACGATGATTTTGTTTTTCCATTAATTAGGCATCGTGAGTTAGAAGAGTGGAATATTTGAATCTTAGTCTAATATTATTTTAATTTATTTGGTTAAAGAGTTTTAATAATTGATTAGTGAACACTACCCTATTATCATGTAAAAATCTTAGGTAATCTATATCCAACATAATAATCAAATTCAAAAAAAAAACATCATTTTTTTTTTATTGATCTTAAGCCCGGCAATTCTAAAGCAACTATGGCCATTAGCTGTTTGTAGGTTTTTTTTTTATAGTAGGTTTTTTATTGTGGGTTGAGGTACGGTTGGTTATAACACGTTTTTGTATGTGTGATAAAGATTTGTTGCTATAAACCCGGGTGGTCACCCATCCGGGAACTAGCAACACCAGCCGATACGTACACTTAAAGCGTTTCCGCAAATTGAGCGTACGACCGCGCCACACTCTAATTCAAAATCATCATTGTAACGTATTATTTGCCACAAAATAATATAGGTACCTACAATAATGTATATTATAACATAAAATGCATATAAATATTTAAAATTATACAAAACTAAAATTAAAAAATTTCTTTGAATGTTTTGAATGTTTTTATGCTAGATAGTATAAATATTTATTATAATTATTTTTGATTTTATATTTGTATTAGAGATATGTGGTTAGTACTTCTTAGGACAAAATAATCTATGTTAAAATATATATTATATATTATGTGTACAGTTTATTTTTGAGATTGAAGTTTCTTTATTTTTATTCGTAGAAAATAAATTAAATTATTATATATAATTAAATACCTAATTATTATGCGTGGTATACGTTAACTAATTATTTATTACTATTAAACTAAAATATTAAAAGCTATATCAATAATTTCGTAAACTACAATTCGATATAGGTACGGTTGGATACTTGTATCACATAGACCAAATTCAATTCTAAGATCTTGGTAGAATTAATTTGGTAATCTAAAATTAATAAATAATAGTGAACTAATAGATTATAATAGTTAAAAGATAGACAATATTAATCAACTCTATATTAAAAAAAAAAATGCTTAAGTCTTATAGATATTACAGATTTAAGACTTACATTATGTAAAAATAAAAATATTAATTGTTTACAACAGTTAATAAATAGTTTAAATTGTTATTTTTTGTTTGAATTATATCTATTTTCATCTAAAACCTAACTTTAAACAATTATCAAAAAATTAAGCCCCCCCCAAAAAAAAAAAAATATAAATAAATAATTGTATATTTATACCATAAATAAATTGGAAAAAAAACTAAAAAAAAATTAAAAATTTAAAATACCTACCTATATTTATAGCATGAAAAGAGCCAAAAGATTTTGAAAATTATTTTATTTCGTATAAATGCTAATTTAAATTTCTAGTCTTCACAGTACTTTATTTTTAGATTAATAAAAATTGCACGTACGTCTATATTAAAAGAAAAATGTGAATTTTGGAAAGTGAAATACATGACGGAAAAAGCAGCACCAACATCAGTAGGTTACTTCATATTTCATAGATAAACATACATGATTTATTCTATTATTATTTCTGGTGTTAAGCTATTTATCTTCACTTATAATCCAATTTTGATTATTGTTTAATATTCAAAAATACATTTTTAATACTTATTTGACTGTGTATTTTATTATTCTACAAGGTAAAAATATTAGAATTTCCCTCCTCCCTCAAAAAAAATATATAGCTACAGTACTGTTGTAAATAAAATAAGATTATATAATGTGTTCAACTATAAAGGTAATATTAAATGTTTCAAACGCGTGACGTTTTTATCCGGGTCATTTTTATTTCATAAAAGAATAATTAATATTATTATTATTATACCCTCAAACATATTCACATATTTTTGAAAAATTTTAATTCTAAAATTTTTTTTCTTCTTATGCACAACAAAGAATATTTTTTTTAAATTGCACCTCATCCCTTGTTTGAGAAGTTCAAATTAAAATTAAATTTTTTTTTTAATTTTGAATAAAGTTTTTTTTATCTAAAAAAAGTATATGATAATAATGATTTAAAAGTTTGATTTATGCATGATGTATCGTACTTTTTAACAGTCTATTTTTTTAAAAACTTTATTGCAAAGCTTAACTTAGAGGGCTAAGTGGCTGCCAGCCCCTAGCTCCGATATTATTTGGGGCCCTAGGCCCCTGTTGACAATTAATTATTAAAGTGGAATTGTGAAATGATAATATGGTATAATATTTTTGCTTTCATTAAACATTTACTATTTACAAAACAAATTAGTGATGTTTCATAATGAAACTTTAGATTATAGTCGATAAAATAAGCTATTAAGTTTTAAGACAAAGTTGGCTAAAAGCACTTTATCATTTTACTTTTTAATGTACTTTAAACACTTTTTAAATGTATTTTTTATAAATAAGTATCTAATGTGTCTGCAAAGAATATTTTAATGTATAAAGAGAGAAAATATTTGTGTAAAGACATAAGCTAATGATATTATGAATGTAAATTTATTAACAGTAGAATGAATCAAACTGTTTATGGGTTTTTTGTTTTGTTTTAGGGCAATATTTCATTGATATGGATATACACACAGTAAGTTAAAAATACAAGTTTCTATACAATAGTATAAAGTCTGTGGTTTTAAACTATATTAAATTGGTCTTGAAGATATTCATACCACATTACCACCTCAAATATTAATAATTTATTAGTTTAAATTTAGGTGGTCTCCAGGCCAGTTTATTTTTAAGTATTTTCAATTTTATAGAATAGTCAACTGTTTTTAATATGAAAAATATTGGCATTGTTTGTTTCAGGAGTCATTTGAAACTGAGAATTTAGAAGAAATCAAACCAACAGAAATATAAATTTTAATTTATAATATTATATTTTAGTTATAATCAAGTGTAATTTATATACCTACTTAGGTATTTAAAATTAATAATATATTTTAATATTTTCAATCATAATGTTCGATTGTTAAACATTTTTAATTTTGTTTAAAGAGATTTTATTATTTTATTTATTTAAAAATAAGAGTTTTACAGTTATTTATAAGAAATAATAATACGTTTAAATTTTATTGCATTATAGGCTAATACGCCACTATACCACTACAAAACTATTCGTTTCATGTAAAATTAAATAATAACTAAATATAGTTATACGAGTATTTGGTGTTTTCGTATCGTTTTTCAATACCTACTATAATAAAGTGTGTATATTATCACAATGATAAACAAAAATTTTAAAAAACAAAAATTTTTTTATGCCTATAAATAGCTCAAAAATAGTCAAAATATATTACAAACTGTATTGTGTTTAGAAAATGCTTATATAAACATTTGGTGAAAATTTCATGTAACTATAATCATTTTTTTTTTTGATTTCCGCCAAAAAAAAAAAAACAAAATCGATTTTGTCAAAAACCAATTTTGCGTAAAAATGCCCGCTTAACATTAATTTTTTTTATTTTTCCCTTTTTTTGTTTTTCAATTTGAAAAACTATTGAGAATATATTGGGAATATATTGTGTATATATTATAGATATAATTAAATAATAATAAATTGGTGATTACCGCACTATTTAACAATTATAAAAAATGTGGCGATTTGCATCCACAAATAATAAAAATAAACCCAACACTAACGAGAAATAGCTCACCCTAAAAGGTACACTCCCAAAGAGATCTAAAAATATTATACTACTTGCGGGTTCCTCAATGAAAACGATTTTTTGACAAAATGTATTTTGTTTATTTATTATTAATCAGAAAGCAATTAACTATAGACTCGAATTATTTCAACATTAGCATATTAATATTTTCTGGAAATGTTATAATTTAAAAAAAATGTCGTCACTTGCTGAGAATAATTATTAATTAATTCATTAATATTGAATATACTTCAAAATGAACGTATGTTGTAAGTTGATCTCCCTTGTAGATTATACTTAAATAATTTTTAGCACAATATAGTTATTCAAAGTGTTCAATGGGGGGTAGTCACTCCTCTCCTACCTTTTAGCATTTTAAAAATTGTGTTAATATTTTTTGGTTTATTTTTCTGTAACTGAATTATTTTAGTATATATTATTCATATAAATATGAATAATATGAATTATCAATGCTTATTTATATAAATTACTAATAATAGTTAAATTTTTATAGATTTTGGTAAATTTATATTATATTTTGTTTTTCTTGATATGTAGTTAAATTTGTCTGTTAGCTATAAAGCGTATGACGTATTGTTTTTGCCCAACACAAAATTTAATATGTATTATATGTATATCTACTTTGTTATTTATTGTAGTAATTTAACCTATCATCAAATATAAAGTTAAAAATATTTTTTAGGACCCACACGTTTTTTTTTGATATTTTAATTTTAAAAAAGTTTTGAGTATTTTAAAAGTGCACATTTTTTGCACAATCTCCAAAATACTCATCACTTATTTAAAATAAAGCCTACGCAAAGCCTTAAGTTCTTATTTTTAAATTTGATTTTAGATCAAATTACGCTATTATTAATTCTAATAAAGTAAAATGTGTTATTAATGTAAAAGTTGCTTTGTTATGCGTTTATAAGACAAATATAACACAAGAAAAAAGTACGATATTCTCCTTAAATATATTTACAAAATAAATATATATAATTGTATTCAAAGGCTGAGTTCAAATATTTAGTTTTCGCATACTCTTAAAAATGTACCATTGGGATACCCCTGATAGTTAAATTATATAAAATTCGTATATTAGTGTATAATATAACTACTATTTATGTACTATAATGAAATAACTACATTTTTTTATAACAATATATTGAGTAAAAATTAAAAATTTTCAAAAATGTTTTTAAAATAATGTATATTGGGAGGTTTGACCTCATATTACCTTCTTGTATACGTCCCTAAAAGTATTATATATATAAAAGCGCTAGAATATTAATTCTTATTTTTATCTTAAAAATAATCATTAAATCGTTTTATCACATAAATAGTTATTAGTTTCAATATATAATAGGTAGTGGTTTTTGACTATAAATTAAATCACATATTTTAAAAGAATTTAGGATAATATAAATAGGTAATTATTTTTTAAAAAAGAGCTTATTGTAAGTTTGAGGTTAAAGTATTAATAACATCATTTCTTTTTTAAATTGTAAAAAGCTTACACTAATTTTTACTGTATTACTAAATTATTCAGACTGTAAATACCAATATGATGACATATTAAAAAAATTATTTATAAAAAAAAATTGTACCAGCAAATCGTTATTAATTACTAATTAAAAATGGGCCTGCATGTGTATCCCTTCTTTATAATAAAAATCTTCGCTATAGATTCCGGTAACAGAAATTTTCATTTATTAATACATTGACTACCTATGTAAATACCGATAGTCGAAGCACACTTGAATATTTGTTTTTTTTAATCGAAGAATAAATCAATGTAAAAATGTTATTAATTTTTGTTATAACTTATAACCAGTATCCTACAATTTATACGTGCGATTAAGTCTGTAATAACGGCATAGATAATAAATAAATAGATAGACCATTCATCACTATCAGCGTCCCATGTTATAAGAATTTGAAACCAAGCATAGACATGTATATATTTAATATATATTTCTGCGAGAAAAAATTTTTATTACATGATAATATGATAAGAGAGCCTCAATTACCTCCTCTCAACTTCTACTCTGTGGCCGCGACATCAAATGTACTTAACACAGTCGTGGCCTATCCATTTCTTTATTATCTATCAATAATAGACATAAATTTGACATTTTAGTGTATTTAAAAATGTATTAAAAATAAAGATTGGACAGATTAATTTCATTAATATAAGTAATTACTTGAATTACCTATAAATTATTATATATTCATTTAAAAATGTCAACTATATTATGTCTACTAATTATTATTTAGCATCAATATAATATGGGTATATATATACAAATTATAATGGACTATGTTAATGTAATAGATACCTAATTATAATTTTTTTTCAATTTAAAATTTTATTTTTTACCCACACTTGTGTATATTTTTTTCTGATAGGTCATGCATTAAACCTTAAAGTGCTCGGAAGATCACTCGTTTCACCAATGCCTAATATCTGAATAACAACATTTATACCCCAAGTTAAAAATGCCACACTTTTTATGGTAGATACCTATATAAAAAAAAACGGTACCTAATAAGTATTAAGTATACATCGTTATCCAATTGGTTTTAAAAGGATAAAATTAATCAGTTTTATTGGTTTAAAAATTATGTTAAAATTTCTTGAAGACATAAATTAACACAAACTAACCAACCTAACCTTTTCAATTTGAAAAATGAATATAAAAAAGAAAACCGGTAACCGAAAAGAATCATTTCGATAAAAGTATTAATCAATGTGTATATATTTCATTGTTTGTATTGTATATATACAATTTATATAGTATCCTTGCTTATTAACATTTTTAAGATAACCCTCTTAAATATACTGTCATGTTTAGTTGTTATATATTATTAAGTCACTATAAAATTAAAATATAATACATAGTATTCATATAACTTAAAATTAATTAAAATAAAATTAATTTTTAAATAAAAATTGTTGCATTATGTAATTCTTTAGACATTATTCAATGATAATATTAATAAATTATACGTACTGTCGATCGTATTCACCCTGGTCTAAAAAATTAAGGCGATGCGCTAATATCTAATTCTTTTTTATGTTAAAGACTGATCCTGTTTCTAGTTTCCTTGCAATTATTCTTGAATACAAATCTCTAATATTTTCCGATGTTTGTTTGATTTCATCAACTTGAACATTAATAAATTATATAATTAATTGAAAACATTTGTTTATTTATTTCAATATTTATATACAATTTTAAACGTTATATGGTTACCGGGCTTTTCAATTTTAAGTGATATATCTTTCCAAATACTATCTTTTAAAGATATGTTTCCGTAATTAGTATCTAATGTGTTATACAGAACTGGGTTAGACTGTACAAGAAGCACGAGCTTTTCAACTACAGCCGATGAAAAACTAAAATTTGAAGTCATAATATCGTTTTAACGTTGTTAGATGTCACACACTCGCACTAAACTGCTACCAAACCTTTACTGTAGGTACATTTAGAAAACAAAGACTGAACACAACTGTGCACAGTAACCTATTAAAAATTAATAAAAGATGGTTCAAACTTCAAAATTGCTTAGGACAGGTAATTATCCATAATAGTAAAATACTGCCTAAAAACATTTGTATACGTTAATTATTTGTTTAATTACTTTCAGTCAGCTTATTTGTGTATAGATAAGAAACTGAATATATACATACACATATATATATATACAAACTAACAACTTCTAAAAATAATAAAATATTTGTTGAGGAGAGGTCATATGTTCAAATTTAATCTAGACCCATTCAAAGGTGAATTGATAACATTTCTGTGGAGGGGGCTACTAAATTGTTTTTACACTAAACCAAAGCTTTTTTACAGTCACCAATGAATTCATTGCCAACATACAACTCTATATTACTTATAGACAGATTATTAAAATATGGACTGCGTGTCCTCCATAGTCAGCCCAAAACCTCATATTTTTAGAAAGAGATATTATAGGTACCTGTGCATATGATGAGACCAAAAGTGTATGCTATATTTTTTAAAAAGCTCATTATCTTTATTGTTGAACTTCTTTCTCTATCTCGCCATTTATTAATTATCTTAAATTGTATGTAAGTTGTACTACCTACTATATTATAAATTTAGGTAAGGTACATAGTTTATTTATTTTTTATTTAATTAAAGAAATTTATATTTTATTTTTATTAGTAAAAATAATAGTTGCCCAATTTCAAAAATACCATTTTATATATATCATTGCAAACTGTTTTTACAAAGCAGGTACATAAAATGGGGGCCAAACACAATCTCCCTAATACCCTAATTTCTAAATAATCTTTTAAAATATATTGAACATTATTCTTTAACTAATGTATTATCATCTCTGGATATAAAGAGAACAATTTAACATTTATTTAGCAGGTCAAATAGCTTTCAAAAAAAAAATAATATTCTAAAACATTTTTATAAAATTAATAATTATTTTATTTATTACTTAATTTAAATATGGCTAAAAGACACTAGAAGACCGGAGATCTAGGACTAAACAAGAACCAATTTTTTTCAACGGCTTTTAGCTCTCATTTTTTTCTATGTAGATATCTATATAAACATTTTCACTTCCACTTTACTAAATTTGTGGCTTATATTAATTATAAATATACACTCATTTGTATATGTTATATATAATGTAATTATTTTCAACAATAAATTTAAATTTAATTATAATACAAAAGTTTTGTATTTATTATATATATTTGAATATTTTCAATTTATCGTCATTCATTTATACATTATCATTATCTCTTATCAATATTAAAAATAGCCAAATCTTAGAAACAGTCTTGCAGCATATTTGTTCTTTGCCACATTGTTTGTGTCATTAAAGAGTACATTTTGCGTGATTTTTACTATTTAGTATCCAATATAATATATTTGGAGGGAACTTGGCTTAATCCTTCAAACAGTCAAATCCCTAACAATAGTGCGTTTCATAACAACTGTGACAACGCTAACACACCTCATAGCGGTTTTATCTTAAACCAAGAGTTTTCAATCTAGGATTGAAAAAGTGTAAATCAAAAGTGTATCAATTTTAAATTTTTCGTGGATTATTATGCGTTAGTTTCAGAAACCCTGATGAAAAAACACCACGAGGCGCGTTAGCGTTGAATCGCAGTTGTTGTGAAACGCACTATAACTACACCTATAAAGACATAAGAACTAGTATACATGGTTATTAATTAGTCATCGGAATACATTTATTAAGACAAATTATTTACAAATTCTAAATGATTATTTTTTTTTTTTTAAAGATTTGTTTTTTGATGTCTATTCTTCACATAATAGATGTCGTGTAAATACAATAAATATTGTATTGTCTGTCATTCTTTCCATAACTTTTTTTTACATTGTTGCACTGACGCCAGTCATTTCACCCCAACCCTCAATTTGTCCGTACCTATATCCTTTTAAGATTACTTTACTAAGGAACTGAGTATCGCCTATTAAAATATGGGTACCTACGTAGCTATATATGCAATTATAAGATATGAATTAACTACAACTATTATTTATTCAACTCATACTTTTTCCGTACGTATTTGAAGTATCTTAATCGAATACACTGGATAAATTTCGAGTAAAATTATTCAACTGACCAAACTATGATTAAAAGGTACCACTTTAATAAAATAACACGTGGGTATATAAAATGTGTAATATATAGCACACCAAATGACAAAATACATGAACAAAAGAAACCAAGAAAGAAGAATTTTATCAGTGTCCTATATTATTCTTCACAGCAGGTGTATTCGGTTCTCGGAACCTAAAGATGTTAAGCGACTCGACCCTAATATTATTGTCACTGAGCACATAGTAACTATATAACTGTATAAGACATATTTTAAAATTTGAGGATACAGTTTACAATTACAATAGATGGGCTGGACTGTATTGTTAAAAATATAAAGATTGTAGGTGATTAAAAAACAATTTATCCCCGTAGGAATCGTAGTAGTTGTATTTCGACAGGTATCATATACCAACCAATGATAATGTTTATACCGTCGCATTTATTTCTTCACAGTTCTTCAGACGCATTAGACGTTAATTCGGTTATAAGTGGTAAACATATCCGTCAATTCAAAATATCTTCTAAATAAAAATTTTAAATAAACTCTTGAAAAATATTAAACCAATAGAAGTAAAACAACTCGTTTTTATAACTTATTCATCTAAAATTTAAATTTAACTACACAAACACTAAGCAGTACACCAAAATGATTGAAACACTTCTATTTTTAAACGAACATCAAGATAATGGTATGCAATTACTCATTTTTAAATATTTATTTGCATAAATAAAATAATCGTTTTAATATCAATTTTTAATATGTGCACATTACAATGCATAATATAAACCATGAGTTACGATGACTGATATAATTATAATGGTGTTAATTTTTAGTATAAGATTTGATTTTTTTTTCAGTTTTGTTTAATGAACTTTCTACCTTGATGACAGAAGGCTTCGTGCATATTAATAATTCTACCAACGGGACCAATAAAGAAAGAGTTTTGCAAGTTTTGCAAGAGTTTTTTAATTGTGCCTGCTTTAAATTATTTAAGTTACAGACAATGAAAATAACGAATAATATTGAAACCAGCAATAATAAGAACAGCGATGTTGGCGAGAAGTACGACCCAAAAAGTCCTGCCATCTTCGATCATGATTCTTTAAATTCTGGTATGTATTTACTTTTATCGAATGTTGCATCATAACTAAATAAAATGTAGTGTATAATTGGAGTACAAAATATAACCACCCGTGACGAGGGTTCGAACCGACTAAATTGCTTGTGGACACGGTGCCATTATTCTCCAATCGGTCACTCATAACATAATATATTATATAGACCAGTGATTCTCAACTTGTTTATATTTGAGTACCATTTGCATATTTTGAAAAATGTTAAGTACCACTGGATACTGTGAATGGTGATAGTGAATGGAGCAAAGAATGTATTAATTTTACAATGATGTGTTTTTTTTCTATATATTTAATTTTTTTTGTCTGTATACACAATAATTAGTCGAAATAATGATTCGATTTTTTTCATTAATATCTTTTCTGATAGGAAATCTTGTTGATACTTTTTTGAAATTCCCAACAAAAGTTTTTGTTTATATATTGATTTTGTTTTTTTGGCATAAATCAAAAAAAAATTATTGTAAATGCATGCAATTTTCACCAAATGTTTATAAAAGTATTTTTTATACACAATAAAATGTTCAATATATTTTGACTTATTTTCAGCTATTGATAGACATAATAAATATTCAGTTTTTTTTAAATTTTCTTTTTTCTTATTGTTGATAAAAAAATTTCAATTAGTTAAAAAACTTGAAGGTTTCATACAAGGTTCTTTATAACTTTTTGTAAATGAAAATTAAAAATTAAGTTAAACGTAAGTCTATAATAGTATTTTATAAGTGTCTTGAGTTGACAAAATACATGATTATTTTTTTAAAAATGCATACACTATTTTAAATGTATGGAGCTACATAATAATGAAAATATAAACATTTAATAAACAAAAGAAAAATTTAATATGTACAATTATTATTTTTACTATTCATATGATTTAAATACTTTAATTAGACGGCTTCTGTTATATCAAATGAACAAGAATGTCAGTACCGGACTTCAAGTTAATAATTTGTTTAAAGTTTTAAATAAGTTTTAATATCCAATTTATTTCTATGTTGAATACAACAAGATGAGAAATGTATTTTCGCACAGATATGTCACACAAAAGAGACGACAAAGTTTATGTTGACAACACCAAAATTTAATGTTAATAATAATTCAAATTTTTTTTATAAAACGAAATTTTGTTAGCGTATTATCTGTGAGCTTTCAGCGTTTTAAAGGTTTTTAATCGCAGACATGGCCTATGAAAATATAAATTAATAACATATAATATTAAAATGTAAAATGCGTAAAATGTTCATTGTTCAAACAATTGATGCGTTTCTCCTTTTTGCAGGTAATTCTATGCAAAGTTTTCGAAAGAATCAAATACCACAAAATTTCAACAAAGAACAATTAAAACTGCTGGAAGAGGCGTATTCAAATAGTCCATATCTAACTATGTTGGCGCAAAAAAATCTATCTAGGAAGCTGTGGGTTTGTGAAAAAGACATAAAGATATGGTTCCGAAACAGACGTATTATAGGTAATAAATCCGAGGACAAGCACCCAATCTATGTTTGTTGGTGCCTTTAAACAAATTAATTTAAGAATCGTATAACAATGTTTGTCAGTACTATACTTATAATAGCGTACCGGCGTATAAGTATAATTATGTATATACTATATAAATATATTATAATAATAATATATTCGTCAATCAAAAATTAGTTTAACATTTATTTAATAATTTTGACGTACCTATACTTATCCTAAGTCGTAGGTAACTTATATTATATATTTTACCGTAAGTAGCACCTAAGATTGTATATTTAAGTTGTAAAAATTTTATGGGCTGCAATAATCTGATCGCATCGTAGCCAACAACCCCTATATAAAGATAAAATATGTTTACGTACACTAAATTTTTCCTATCTATAATAAATCACAACATGATATCTCAGCATCGAACAATTTTTAATTCACTTTATTCAATCTTTATACACAGTATAGCTTTTTATAAAATAAGTATTCTAATTTTTATTTTTTTTAACATTTAACATTAATGAGAAAAAATATATAAAGGCCATAAACTAATAAATAATAACAAATTGTATTTTTTCCAAATGAATAATAAGTATGTAAATTTTATGACCAGTGCACGGATTGAGGAAAATTAAATAGAGGAACTTAGTTATTGATTTAAAATCTGTCTTCATTTCAAGAGTAAAATTATTAAACACAGACCCGTGGAGACTTCGTCCCTCGCTCTTAAGGCCTAAGCTATCAAACCTTCAACAAATAATTAGTTCATTTATATGTACCCTATTATAGTGGAACCTCTATAAGTCGACATTCAAGGGAAATGCAATTTTTTCAACTTGTCAAAGTTTTCGACTTACTAAGGTTTTCGAATTACCAAGGTTTTAGAAAAAAATTCAACTTAAAGTGTTTTAAAAATTTATGTATATATTAAAGTTTTTAATTATTATATACAATGTAAAAAAATGTGATTATACAGGTTATTTAAATAAAAAAAAATTATCACGAAAAAAATATAATAAAACGTGTGTTGCAACTTTATAATAGATAATTTGTTATTTTACTTTGACTTAAAATTTAAGATTTGCTATTATCAATTGTATTTTCTACTACATTTAAAGCAGAGTATAATTTATCGTCCACATTACTTAATTGTTCGATGAATGTCCTTAGCAATATGAAGGCTGCTGTTGCTTGCTTCATTAAAACACGATCCACAGGCTCAGATGATGCTTCTTCGATGTCATCAACATCTTCAGTGCCACGTACGAAGTCAGTTATATCGTTGTCTGTCAGAATACCAGAAACGGCAACGTCATTGTCGATTTTAACAAAATCGTCAAAAGTTTCTACCGCGATTCTATAACGACTTGCTATCATCGCCCATTCTCTGTCATCCGTATCAGTATTTTCGATTATATTAGGTTAGTTAATACATACGATAATAAACACAATAAACGCGATTAGATAAAATTATCGGAACGGACAAGCCGATTAGACAAATGTTTATAAAATTATCTGTCTTTATCCGTCATATTCGGAGCACATAATGTTCGAGTTATCTATAATTTTTTTTTCGAGTAATCAAGGTTTTCTCAAGGAGACGGAAATTTTTTTGACTTATCAAGGTTTTCGACTTATCGAGGTTCTACGTATTTATATAGAAGCCCTAAATACATCTATACTCAGGCCCATGAGAGAACATTACCGTGTCTCGACCAAAACGTGTCTTATTCCGCGAATCCCCGTTGCAGCGAAACATTATCTCGGCACATAGTGGGGGAAATTGCGGCCACTGTCATTAGTCTACATACGCGAAACGATAATATTCTCTCGTGGACCGGAGTATAACAAAAAATTTAAATAAATACTTTTTAAACAATGCCAATTAAAATTGTATTCACATAAAAAAATTATTTTTAATCATTTTATATTTTTTTAATTTAAAATATTAATGATTAACAACTTAAATTATACGTTTAAAATTTTTTTGCATTCATGTACTTAAATATCTTATATATTTTGTATATGTTTACCATATACTACATATTATCAATATAAATAAATTTATTTCATTATATTTTTTCATAAATATATGAATTCTTTTAAACAAATCAGTTATTACAGTCTTTTTCTACTAATTATCTTTAGCACTTTGTGTATTTTAACATCTTAAAAATAGCTAAAATAATTTCAGTACCATCTGACCATGGGGACTTTTAGGTCACGTCATTTTTAATCGACAACATATTCACAAATTTTCTGTTAAATCAATAGATGCCGTTAACTATGTCAATTAATAAAATAAATATAGTTTGACTCAAGAAAAAAATTTCTATATTTATAAAAATAGCCTCACCGTGAACTACTATAGATAAGCAATGAGTTTTATTAATATTGATTTTGTCATAATCCTAAGAAACAGAAAATTATACACGCTTATTATTTTTTACTAATATGTGTTTATTGACAATAATCACAATGGACTTATAGTCCGTTATATATATAAATATATATATTATGCTTTTCGAAAAAATTCAGTTTTTCCTTAATTTTTTTTTGTTTTTCCTAACGCGTTTTAAAACTATTGGAAATTTTGTATTTTTAACCCCCCCCCCCCTCCCCAAAGAGCCAACTTGATTCACTTTCCTATAAAGGTATTGAAATGGTGTTAACCATTTTTTTAAAAATAAAATTTTACAAATCAAAATAATTAAAAAGCTCCACAAAACCATCGGTAATTTGAGAACCTTTTAACCTGTATTACAAATATATCTGCTATCGGAGGTTATTTTGATGGTTCATATTATTAAGTATTCATGTGCTGTCATAATTTATAACTATATATATATGCGAATACAAATATTATTATTGACTATATTATTATTTCAGCCCCAATGACTGAAATTCATTAAAACTAAATTTTTTTTTTTTAATATTACTAATAGGACTTAAATAAGAGATAAAAAAATTTTAATTTCCATTTTCATAAAAAACTTAGTTTTTCCAAACCTGATACCATATAGCATCATTGGTACTATAAGGATATATATTTTACACTTTAAAATTTAACAAAGTATTTATTTGAAATAAAACATAATATAATTATCAACTTTTAAAAATTATTAAAAAATATAAAAAAATATAATCATATCATATCAGAATCAATAAATTTTTTGAAATATTCAAGAGGAGAAAATGGTAATTTAGTTGATGGTGGTATAAACTGAATATCACAACAATAATTTTGATTTTCCCATGTACCACTTATCCAATTAGGTACCATTGGAGTATAATTGTCAATACCATCATCAAGTACACCTTCATAAAGATCATCAGCAACATTTTCATTGTTTTGATTAACCTGATCATTTGCTATGAGTGTTGAATTTTCTCCGTTGAATGGAATATCACCAAATATTTGTTCCTAAATCAATTATGATTTATAAATAATAATAATAATTCAGATGATTATTAAATTTACTAAATTATTTAATTCAAGATTATTTTGATGCAAAAAGTTGTCCATGTCTTTGAAAGCATCTAAGAAATCAATATTTTCTTCGTCATTATCTGACTCTTCAAATTCATCAATATTTAATAAATCTCCACACAATAAATTTGCAATTTGATCATCATTAAGAGCCATAATAAGACTGAATAACAATAATCATTATTATAAATAATTTGTAAATAAAAAAAAATATATTCAATAATAAATGGAACCAAGATACACACAGTTTATAACTATTACAATATAAATATATATTCTATACATTCCAATGATGCCATATGGAATCATCAAATATGTGACATTGTAACGTCTAAACTAAATTAAATGTTATAAAATGAAATACATATTTAGATAGATGAATGTATCTTGTTTCATAAATAATTTACCAAATAACAATAATTATGAATTTACTTACCTAAATTAAATAAAATTGAACATGATCAATGATCGGTGACTGGCAGTTGTCCGAAAAATGATAAAGACCCGAAAATTGAAAATCGGAAAAGTACTACCAACAATTGTAATTGAAATGTTGTAATATAAATTATTATTATATTCCTATTGATAAAAGTTATATAATTCCTGCGTATTTTGTAGTTTACGATTTCAGTATTTCGATCTATTGACTATTAAGTTTTTAACTATAAAAGTTTGTCATACATATTGTTGTCATATATAACAAAAATAGATTTTAATAATAAATTACCTTTTTTATGAAAGTAGAAGAAATACTCAGTGATAGATTTAAAAAAATATAATAAGTATCAATTATATATAATATAATAATAATTATTTAATTGAACAGTGTCACTACACAAATAAAAAAATTATTTTATAATATAATTTTTGAAAATTTAATGTTGGCAACAAATTAAATGCCGCCGTCTTTCAGCCCGGATCTTTATCAATTTTCGGACAACTGCCCCCGACCCATTAATGATAACTCAATAAATAATAAATTTGGCGCGAAAATTCATAAATATGATAAGAATAAACACATGTTTTTCAATAAAATGTGATATTAACTGTTAACAATAAACAATAATTACGTAAAATGGAAAAATGATAAAAACTATGATGCCATATGGCATCACGGGGGCTGAAAGGGTTTACATTTATCAGTTAACTTATTTGAAAAATGTTATTATATTTTTTTCCAGGTGAAACAGAATGGGACAGTGATATTTCTATGTCTAGTTGTCATGATGACTGTATGCTTCACCATTAACATGGCTGTATGCTTCATTATAATCACTGCCCAACCATCTAGCCATCAGCGATTAAGTATAAAGTTAAAATGGCAGCCAATCATAACATTAAACATATTATATGTTTATTTGTATTTATTTTATTTTATTTAATATTAATATTTTAAATTGTTTCTATTATTTTAGCCTTATGACATTATATTATAATATATCTGCCTACATAATAAGTAAAAACTAATAAGGATATATTTTATTTTGAGCCCTTTTAGGGTTATTTATTTAAATTACCTACCTATCTTTTATTATTTAGAGATGTTATGAATAATTTTTAGTTATGTTTAGTAAGATGCATTCATTTATCGTATAATATTATATAGGTATAAACTTTAAGTATAATAATATATTAAAGAGTAATATTTAAACTGATTTTAAGATTAAAGTATAAACAATCGCAAAGTATCTTATCGCCAGTTTTTTTACATTGCATTTTACGTATGTATGCCTTGTATCTAAACATTTTTGGTGATTTTAAAATTTGTCCATACCTTATTGTGTCTATGTTTACTCTTGCTACGTGAAGTATAATTTTAACATTTATATTATACATATTAAATATTTTTTCTTTCAAAAATGAGTTATCGTTCTAAAAGTGAGGTATGGCAATATGGCAAACGCCAAGGCGATACAACTTTTTGACCTATGTGACGATAATTCAAACAAAGTATTTTGTTGTGCTGGTGGATCAACGGGATTATTCAGTAGATATTTAAAACTGATACACAATATAAGCATTAAACACTCAAAATCCAAGGTATGTAATTAATTTGAAATAATTCAAATGAAATATGGACGAGATTGGCAATTTAAATGCTTTAGTTACATAATGATAAAATTAATTGTTTCATAAAATATATATAATACAAAATTATAGATTTATAGCTTACTAACTTTTAGTATATAAATAAATAATGCACACATTTAAGTGACGCTTATGTGCAGAATCCGTACTTATTAAATCTCTGCAAAAATCAAGTATAGAGATAGACTAACTCACGCCAATTCTTATTAAAATATATTTTCTTGTTTTCTGATACCCTGACAACTCACAAATTAGACGATCGTTATACAGCTTCAAATCTATCGAATCAATTAAAAATTAAGTTTAATAAGTGGGAAATCGACCAAAAACTTATGGCAGTAGTGACTGATAATACGAAAAATGTGTTGAATGCCGTTAACTTACTAGATAATATTACAGAAAAGAATGATTTAACATGTGCCGCACATACATTACAACTTGCTGTCAGTAATGGCCTAAAATATGATAAAATAGATAGTTTATTTCAATTATATAGTAAGATTGTTTGTCGTTTTAAGTATTTGAATTTAGGTAGTCAATATTTAAAAGATAAGCAAGAACAACTATGTTTGCTAACAGAAAGCTTAATTCAAAACTGTAAAACTAGATGGAAATCTATATTTATGATCCTTGATCGACTTTATAAAAATAGGTGCCCAATTTCAAATGTTTTTGCTAATCGTTCATTGACTACAACAGCGATGGCACACAAATTTGAAATGACAGAGCACCAATGAACAGAAATATAGAAACGTTAATTAAATTGCTTAAACCTCTATAATTTATGACCACGGGTTTTTGTAGCGAAAAATATTGTTTTAATTTAATGATTAAACCTCTTCTAAATGCAGTTATAGAAAAGCATTTAAAGCATAATGTAAATAATGATGAATTAACTGAAAATTTTAAAACCACTATAATAAGGAAACCTTCAGATCGTTTTAAATTACTGTGGTGTCCTTCTATAGTAAGGCCAGCGAAACTAGGCGGGTAACGGTTGCGCGCCAGTGGCAAATTTCCGGTGACTGGCAGTTGTCCGAAAAATGATAAGGACCCGAAAATCGAAATCGAAAAAGTACCACCAACAATTGTAATTGAAATGTTGTAATATAAATTATTATTATTATATTCCTATTGATAAAAGTTAAATAATTCCCGCGTATTTTGTAGTTTATGATTTCAGTATTTCGATCTATTGACTATTAAGTTTTGAACTATAAAAGTTTGTCATACATATTATTGTCATATATAACAAAAATGGATTTTAAAAAATATAATAAGTATCAATTATATATAATATAATAATAATTATTTAATTGAACAGTGTTACTATATAAATAAAAAAATAATTTTATAGTATAATTTTTGAAAATTTAATGTTGGCAACAAATTGAATGCCACTGTCTTTCGGCCCGGATCCTTATCATTTTTCGGACAACTGCCCCCGACCCGCAAATTTCCGGTAGGGCTTCCACGACTTTTTCCCGTGTAAAATAATTTTAAAACAGCACATGTATTACACATTTATATTTTATTTACGTACATTTGTATATTATAAAATTAATAAAGCTTAAGATTATTATTATAATATTTACAGTAAAATTATTTTTCCTAATTGAATAAAACTTAATACTATTATAATAATATTTACAAAAACAATTATTTTTCTTCATTGGAACAATTCTAATCCTCATAATCGTCATCTTCGTCTTCGCTTAAGCTGCTATCGTCAGGATTAATGGTCAATATTATTGGTTCTAATATATCATCCCTTAGTCCCGCCTTAACGAAGTCCTCCTTTTGAATTTTGACACAATGTTCTCCACATTTGGCCCAATCGTTCGGAGTTACTGCATCAATCTCCTGTGCACAAGAGCCTCGACATCCGTTATCTTAAAAATGAAATTTTTTTCGGCTACTTTACCATTAACTTGTGCCCAGATCAATTCGAATGGATTGTACTGACAGTGGTAAGGAGGAAGCCTTACTACTTCATGACCCATTTGGAATGTTAATTCATCGAGCTTATAACTTTTTCCACGCGTCATCGCAAGTTTTACCTTTGCCCGTAACTCATCAAGAATTTCTATGGAAGAAAAATCTATATTTTTTTCTCGTAGCCACTGTTGAACATCACTCTTCCTGAAATTGGACTTGGGATAGTTCTCGACCAACGAAGAATGATACATAACAAATGATGTCCATAACAATAATACTCGGCTCCTCTAAGTTAACAAGCATTTGCGAAAACCAATTTTCAAAAATTGTAGCATTCATTTAAGTATGATAGTTTTTATTATTTTAATTGTATCGAAAAATAAGTTTTGATTCTCTAATGAAACCAAAGGAAGAAGATCCGGCGTGGCAAACGATGAGGCGACTACCTTTTTCTGTAGGCACTTTCAAACCCTCTGATTTTGACTATTTTGCCAAATACGTCCATGTGTATGATTTTGGTTATCCCATGTTTCGTCTAAGTAGACTACCGGCCGAGTATCACCGTTCCTCCGAAACTCGTTAATTTTCCGAAGAAATTTAACGCGCGCAGCTACTATATCCGACCGTTCCATCAAAAATTTTCCCTCCGTCATTGCATTTCTTGTATTTAAAATTAAGTTGTTTTAAAATTATTTTAACTGACGATTTCAATCCCTGATAATTAACTTTTTCATGCAATGCCGCTAATATTTTAACACTGGTTGGAAATTGGCCCTGGTCATAAAAACTATGAACAACTCTTCTGACCACCTCATTGTCAAAATCGTCGAGTTCAGTGACAAATTTATCGCGACGATAATTTTTTCTTGACGATCGAAATTTAAGATCATGAGATATTAGGCTATTGAGACTATCGAAAAAAATTTGCTAATTCCTCCTTCTCTCTACACGTGGCCAAGGTTTTGAAAAATGTATATACGTTATAAATTGTTCTTTTCGTTTGGGAATGGATATCAGGCCGAATCGATATTTCCAAAAAAAATTGTCACAAACGAATAAGAAAAAAAAACAAAAAAATATTAATGTATAATAAATAAACGGTCACACAAAAAATGCACACTCAATTCAAATGATAGCAACACATACACGAAGGGCAGAGGATCGATGACTGACATACAGTCTTACAAACACAGACTACATAAAATGAAACTTTCCTGTACGGCTATACACAATGACGTAATGCCAATGGAATATGGTCGCCAGCTCTATTGATGGGCAGTTTTAATAAAAACCAAATCCTGCACTCCACAGACACACGCACCCGTAACAATTGGTAAAACGCATATTTACTTTTATATAGTAAAGGCTCTCAACATTTTTCATAAAACAACTGAAACACAGCTGCGCCGTAGACGATGTAAACTATAGAGTACTTTATATAAAAGCAGCTGTATCAGCAGTTCATTTAATTAATAATACTTTTAGAACCCCTAGTTTACATGAAAACAATCGCTAGATGCGCGACGGTCACCCACCTAGTTTTGCTGTCCGTACTTAGTGTCGTGCTGCTAGGCAAATAGCGTCTTTCCTCGACCCAAGGTTCTCGGACTTGGAGCATGAAATGGTAAATGCAAGAGAGGAAATTCGGACACGGGTTAAAAATTTGATAAACGAAATAGCTGAAATTAATTGCGATGTGCAAATTGAAATACCTGTCACTAAACATCATAGTGCTTTTGAATTTCTATTCGGTGATGAATTAAACTGTAATACAGCTAATTCTACCATTCAGTATCAACATTACTTAGCAGAACCACAGTTAAAATTTGATTTTGATCCACTGAAATAGTAAAAGACACGTGCATCAAAATATCCACTAATTGTTGCTCTAGCAATGAAATATTTAGGGATACCAACAACGCCAGTTAGTTCTGAAAGATGTCTCTCAACCGCTGGAAATATAGTTGAACATTTTTTTTTAATTTTATAGGATATATAAATAATTTTTACTACATCGTATTTGAAATTTAAAATAAAATTTTATTTTAATAAATATATTTCACGTATCTGATAAACTGGATGAATGGTGCTGCAGTACAGAGTTCTATTTATATTGTTATTAGAATGATCTTGTTAATAAGTGTAATATACTATTTTTCAAAATTATATTATACTATTTCGAATAAACTTATAGTATAACAGTTTTTAACAGTAAAGGAATTGTTTTGGTGGGAATGTGACCAATATCTCATTTAAAAAAAAAAACATTCACTTTTGATGGAAACAGCTAAAATAATACCAAGTAGGTGATCCACACAGTTATTTAATGTCGGGTCACTCATAGTAATGGAACCACGAGTGGTTCAAACCGGGTACACACGAATTGCGTACCAAAACAGGTAGATGAACCTTTTTGAACGAATTGCGTCCCGGACGCAATTTCATCTACGGTTAATTATTATTGTAAGGGGTTCTTAAAGTGATATTTCCATAGTAAAGATATGTCAAGTTATAAAAAAAATTAAAATTGAATTGTAAAAATATAATAATATCATTGTCTGTATTTATATTTATTGGCTAATGTATTAACATACTCTTTAATTGTAATCTCATTATTGTTTAATTGTTTAATTTTATTTTCTATAAATATTATTCTTTGTCTTATTGCTTTTCTAGGTACTCGTTGTTTTTTTAGACTACTTCTTATTAAAATTGTGGTGTCAGTTTGCATATTTTTTAAAACTTCTATAAATTTATATATATTAGGGTGAGGAGAATCAAAACATTTTTTAAATTTCGAATGAAAAGATTCACATGCATTCGTGGTTCTTTGTGAGCTACAACTTTTTTCTGCCCACAATTCTGGAGGAAATATTGAATTTTCGCTTATG
>JACXSJ010003461.1:0-23453 GCA_014851325.1 Pentalonia nigronervosa | reverse complement strand
AAAAAAAATAATTTTTATTGTATTAAAATCAGGTTTTTGGTGTTTATGGGGGCACTACTCTGCAACTTATCTTAAAAATAATGAATATATATCTCACACCCCAATAAAAATTCCTGTCTGTGCCACAAGTTGAAATTATTCAATAAATATAGGCTCCTACGTGACCTTTAAGATTAGTATTTTCTGTGTAAGGGTTGTCTATTTGTAGAACCGACAACGGCAAACAGAACTATAGATTAGTCTATGTAAAAGTTGTTCACTACATCACAGTGACGGATCCAAGAGGGCAGGGACACGTACTACTTCTGTCAAGGGTCTCCAGAAAAATGTTGAAATGGTAATTTTTTTTTCATATATATGTAAAATTATATATACTTAATGTGCCCCTCCCCCTGTAATTCATTTTCTAGATTCGCCACTACCACATCATATATAGTGAATGTTGTAACGTTCGAAATTCCATAACAAGCCTACGGAACGTAATTCACGTATATCATAATTTTATTTACATTAAATATCCTTTACATCTATATTTCTGATCTCCAACTGTGGCGTATCCACTATTTTGTTTATCATTCAAATCTTATTAAAATAATAATAATTGTTAATATTAAAATGTTTAACATAAAAGTTAAAAAGGTTGACAAGTGGGTACACTCTGCTATACAGTAGGTGTTGAGTGGGTCACTGCGTAATAGATCTATTAAACTTGAATTCAATAATATAAAATTATTTTATACCGAAAACAATTCTGAGTTAAAACGATCTGTCAAACTACATTACTAAGTATAATTTATGATATCATTGCTATTATTAAAATAATTTATTATACTATTAATAATACAGAAGTTGAATTAATTTTTTCAGAAATCATTGCATTTAAAAATGTCATTAAGTGTATAAAATAAAATAATAGTATTTTTAATATTTTTGAACTACTATTAAAACAACTATGAGGGTTCTTGTATTCAATTTATAAGTTTTTTGACTGATTGAAAACATTTATATTGACAATAATAAAAAAAAAAACAGAATATGTCTTATGCCTCAAAATAGCTTAAAAATAGCCAAAATATATTGAAAATTTTATTCTGTATAGAAAATGTATATATGAGCATTTGGTGAAAACGTTATGTATATAGTCATTTCTTTACGACAATAAAACAAAATTGATTTTGTTAAAAACCAGTTTTGTGTAAAACTTCCCGTTTTTCTTATTTTTTTTTTGTTTTTTTTTCTGACCCATTTAAAAACTATTTGGAATTTTCAAAAACGACCTTTCTAAAGTACCAACTAGAATCATTTTTCCATCAGAAAAGATACTGATAAAAAAAATTAAAGCATTATTTAGACTATTTATCGTGATAAGGATTACAGACAGAAAACATATCGTTGTTAAAAAAGTACATACCATTTAAATGCGTTTTCAAAGAAATAAATAATATCAACGAACTTTGTCTAGGTATCTAGCTAAATATATATTTCTATCTTCTCAACGTTTCTAATCGCTTAAATAATATTATTTAAGTTCACTTATATTCCATTGCCCATAGGTCGAATTAATAAACGTAGTTCACAATTACGTCGTAATATTTATGTAATTTATAAAATATATGAAAATAGGTGCCTATTAGTAACAAAAAAATAATTTTTAAACAGTCAACACTAAACTTGGTATGATAAGAAAAAAGTGTATATTCATTAACTAATATACTATAATTAAATAGGTTAATAGACATTCTTATGTTATATAAACTATTATAATAATGATCGAATAATAAATAATAAAACCTGATGACTAATCGTTTGATTAAGTTCAAAAATTGACCCCCAGAACGTTCACTGTTCATTCTTTAGTCTGAATCATAATTGTATCCAATAATAATTATTATCAATGAAAATTTAATAGCCTTTTAGTTTTACTTTAATAACAAAATATTAAATGGTTATAATTTATAAAAGTTAAAATCACTGGGTTTAAATAAAAATGCCGTTTAGTTTAAGCCGTAGCGAGTTTGATTAACGACGATAACGGTACTGCGGTAACTGGAAGTCGCAGTTCATAAACTGCGTTCGCTATTTAAGACCTAACTAAATATTATAGTTTTAGTATTTTAGTTCAAAGTTCGTGTTCTCCGAATTATTAGTTATTGTGCATGATGCAGAACTCCTGAACTTCAACGATCAAATCATCGATGAAACAATTCAGTTATTATAATTTATAGGTGTATGATGAATGGACGCAAAAGTCTGATATTCGCACGGGTTGGAGTGTAACATGTTTTAAGGAGTAATATTTAGGCAATTTATATGACGTACATTTAGAATGTAGATAAGTAAATGAATATTAGTGTGTGTAATCCGTAAAAATTACTCGAATCGGTAAAAAAATAAAACATACTTCCTCCAGTTTTATTAAAATTCCAAAAATAAAAAGAGGTTGAATTTTTAGACTAGGTTATATAGGAATCACTTTTTTAAAATCTGTTGTACCCAAAATAAACATAAATGTAACACAATTATTTCACAGAATTTTAAAAATAATATCTTAATTTTTAGGCTCTTAAAAATTGAAAATCAGCTTTCTAAATAGCTTAGATATTTTGCTAATCAATTCACATATATATAATAAAAATTAAAACCGGACACAGAGAAGCGTATGTAATTTACCATTGCTTTGTGGGTCTAAAACGTATGAATATGTGTGCTACAACCCCTTAACGCTTATATCTTATGTACTGTACAATAATCAATAGGGGTGGGGGCAGTGTTGTATAGTAACGAGTACATAATATTGTTAGAATTTTTTCCAAGTAATGAAAATGTATCGGAAATTATTTTTTATAAGTAGAAAATCCTAAAATATAACTCATTACTATTTCGATTAAAAACTAAAAAAAATAAAAATTTTTATTAATCAGAAAAATTATACTATAGTATTGTATAATAATGGTCAATTAGTATATTTTAAATGTTACACAATATTAACTTTCATTGCACTTTATTACTTTCATTAACCTCCTTAAAATACATTTTGTATTTTTATTATACATCTGTCTTAAATCTAAATTATACCTAATATCAATACATTATTTCAATCAACGTAGGTTGGCGATTAATGATTGATAAAAAGGAAGAACCTATGTACTGTTTTTTTCTTTTTTTCCTCTATAAAGTAAATGTAACGAGGATCTTTCTTAATAAAAATTAAAGTAATTCATTACAGTTGTATTAATTCAACAAGTAGAGTAACTTACCCAACACTTTCATTAGGCCATGTTATGTTTAATTACTATAAAATGTCATAAATAAATAAATGTATTTACATGTATCCACATCAGTCAGTCACCTGTAGAAATATTTCTAGGAGCCAACAAAAAATATTTTATCCTTATCATAGATAATTCTAAATTTGTGGCTTCAATATTTGTATGTTAATATAACATATATCATCCAAAAGGTGTGTGTGTGTGAGGGGAGCATTGCCACCCCACCATTCAGTCAGCCATAATGTCAGTGCCACTGACTCAGTAGACAATATAAAAATTAATGGGCACAAATGAGATAATACTATTATATAAAATTTAAACACAACAAATCAATGAAATAATAATAGTAAATAATTTAAAGGGGTTTGACCCATTTTGTGTATAAGTGGTTTTATATCTAATAACAAATTACCTTAACATTTTAATATTAAAATATTATTATCAGATTTTATATTTAAATCAATTGATTTGAAAAAAAATACAGCTAATGGTTATTTGTTTCACATTTTTTATTACTTTATTAATGTGTTTTGAGTAAATCAAAAAAATGATTGATCTTAAATTTTGTTGAAAGCAGCAATGTCGACACTTTGTATCTAAAAATAAAAAAATAATTGTAGTATGAATAATATATCACGATACTGTTATATTATAACTTAACTAGTGATGTTACAAACTCTGATATTTGAGGTCAAACCAAACCTGGCCCAAATAATTTTAATTTTATCTAAATTAAACTTCAAACATTTTATTCAAACCCAAACTGAACTATTAAAATGTTAAATTTAATCAAATGGGAATTTAAAAAATGTAAACTTAATGATTTTAGAATAGATTTTACATTTTTCAAATAATTAATGATTAATTAAGATACTGAATGCCTTGGTCGATGAGTAGTCAACAACTGTAACATAGCTCCCATGACAAACAAAGTCAAGTTGTTAATGCAACAAATTTTGAAGGAATCTTTACAGCTCAATAGTTTTTATTATAAAACTAAAACTTTCATTTTACTACATGGTTATAAATTATAGTTAGGTTATTCAATGGTTTTTAGTGTTGTATGGAAGCTTGATAACAACAATTAGTTGCAGCTACATATACAATACACGTCAAAAACTAAGAAGTACTTAATGTGTTAACTAATGAGATAAAAACAATAAAACAAATAATTTAATATCATTCTTTAAAAAACTGATTTCAAATTTTGATTGCATCAGTATGAATATAAAACCAAATTATATGTAATTTTAGGACCAAATCAAATACTCAAAGTTAATTTTAGTTCAAACCCAAACAATTATAACATCAATAATAATAACTGAAATGTATATGTTTGTAGACTATAATACATCTTTACTAAATCATAATTTATAATACATAAAACTTTTAGTATGTTACGTACAAAATCTTCAATTTCTTGTAATGTCTCTTGTAACCAATCAATTGATACTTTTTCATCCTCAACAACACAACTAATTTGAAGCTTATGTATCCCATAAGCTAATGGAACCAGTTTAGCTGAAATAATAAATTTAATTATATAAAACCCACTTTTGAATTTTTATAAGGTGTACATAAATATTCAAATTAATATAGATATTTATTTTAATTATAATAAGTAACTTAAATAATATTTTATGAATAAAACTATTTTTTGATTAAATTTATAAAATTCAAAATATTATTTATAAGATTATTTATAAAGAATTAAAATTAAGAATAATAAAATAAAAATGAATAATTTTTGGAAATAAAAAAATTCTTATAAATTGTGATTTATAAAAATATTTATATATTATATAGCTTACACGCTCCCCATAGTAAACCGTCAGTAGCAATTTGACGCACTGCCTTTTCTAATTCCTTCATATCAGTTTCATCGTCCCATGGCTTAACATCCAATATAATGTTTGACTTTGCAATAAGAGTTGGCTCTAAAGATTTTTTTAAAAATATATTAGAAATAGTATTAATATTAATAAATAGATAAATACTTACTCTTAGATTTTCGAGCAGAATATTCAGCTACCCTTTGGGCTTTAAGTTTGGCTTCTTCTTCAGTTTCTTCCTAAAAATAATATTAATAAAATAATTATACTATACTTATCACACAAAACAGAAAAAACACAATACAGTAAAATCATAAATTTAGATTTTGAAAATCAATTTTGCCAGGATTAAGTCTAACTCTGAATATAAATAATTTAAAACTATATACTCATATCTATAAAAGGAATATGAGTAATCAACACTGACAATTTTTTTTACAAGTATCACATTTAACTGATAAATTTCAAATGTTTTGTGAATAAAGTTAAATTATTGAATACAAAAGAATTCTTGAAAATGTATGCTATTATAATTTTTGTCAAACTATACAAAACAAATCTTCAAATTATGTTATTATGAAACTTCAACTATAATATAAAATAATGTATGGTTTGAAATCTGACCAGACAATATTATTCTATACTACACAATTAAAACCTTAAGTTTTATATTCACTTAAAGAAGAAGCAACATAAATATAATTAACTACAGAACATCAATAAATCAATATTTAAAACAATTTTAATTAATATTAAATATTTACTTCAGATTCTGATCCAAACAAATCAACGTCATCATCTTCTTCGTTATTTATTTTGGGTGTTTCTTTTTCTTCGGGTTTAGAAGAAGACTGAGCTTCATTTTTGGTTTCTAATAATTTAATGCGATTTTCAAACTGTACCATAAGACTTTGTAATTGTTCAATATCTTAGTAAAAAAAATTAATTTATATCAATAATTTCATAAAATGTAACAATATTATTTAAATACCTTGTTTTAATGAACTTGAATTACTTAAAGAATTCTAAAACATACATTGTAAATAATAACATATCAGTATGAACCATGAATAGAAAACAATAATACTATATTAGGTAAGACAATATTTATCGTGATTATACCATAGACCTTAAATCAATGTGAGCAAGTGGATACAGCTCTGCTATACAGTAGGTGTCTAGTTGGTCACTGTAATGTATGTAGTAAATTTAAATTCAATAATAAAATATTGTACACGAAAAAACAATTATAAGCAGGGATGATCTGTCAGCCTATATTACCAAGTATATTTTATGATAATATTGTTATTAAAGTAATTTATTTTACTATTAGTAATATAGCTATAGGTTGAATAATTGCATTTAAAAATGTCATTGTATATATAAAATATAATAATATACTTTAAAAGTTTCAAGTACCTACAAATAATAGTTTTAAATGACATCAAAATAACTGACATTATTATTCTTTGTTTAAATATCTAATTTTGTCAAATTTGAAATTAAAATATAAAAAAAATTGTATTAAAAGGATGCTACACCCAGGTGTGTTATCTGAGTCTTACAAATGTACAACATAGCAAAAACTATTTTGCGTGAAATAGAACTACTCAGGCTGTAGTCTTAACTAAGAAACAAAATTTTCACAACATAAAAAGACGAACTTTGGCTGTGCAATAATGTTTTCTTTTTTCGATATCAGAATTATGAAAAACGTTCTTATTGTTTCAAAATCCATTATTTTTGTTTTTCAAATTTGAATTGTTTTTTTTTTTGTAGTTCCAATATCAAAAAAATAAAAACAATATTGAATAGCTAAAGTTTTCATTTTTATGTGGTGAAAATTTTGTTTTTTTAGTTATGAATAAAGCCGTCTCAGTTCTTTCTTGCGTAAAACAATTTTTGATATGTTTTACATTTGTAAGAAAAAGACAATAAATGCAGATGTAGCATCCTCTTAATATATATTTTAGATTATTTGGTTACAATACTAACTACTTACGAGATACCTTGTTTTAAATTTTCAATCCTTAGCAAAAAAAATTGATCATTTTATAAATTTTTAAACAAAAAAATAATTTGTAAACATACGAGATTTTGATTAATTTTGGTCAAAATTTGAACTTTAAATACTTATAAAAAAAATTGTGTGAATTTGTATTTTTACCTAAAACTGATTTTTAACAAAATTGATTTTATTTTATTGGCATTACTGTAGATACATGCAATTTTTACCAAATGTTTATATAAGACTTTTATTTACACCATAAAATGTTCTCTATATTTTGACCTTTTTAAGTTATTTATAGGTATAAAAAATTTTTTGGTTTATTTTTATTATTGTTAATAAAATTTTTTTTGATTGGTCAAGACTTGAAAATTTAATACAAGGTTTATCATAACTTTTTGTAAGTGAAAATTAAAAAAAAATTGAGTGTGAGTCTATAATAAGTTTTATAAGCATCTGAAGTTAGAATATCAACAAAATATGCGAAAATTTGCAGTTTTTTTTTGATTAGGAAATTCATAAAAATTTTTCTGTTTAAATCTAAAATTTGAAAAAAATTCAAAGGTTTTTTTCCAAAATATCAATAAAATTTTTTTTGTGAAGTCAAAAAGCTTGAAATTTAATATAAGGTGCATCAAGAGTTGTTATAATAGTAGTTCAAAACATTAAAAATATTGGCTCAATTTTTTTTTATAAGCATTTAAATTTTTAATTTTGACTTAAATTCATCAAAATATTGAACATTTGCAAATTGTTTTGTAGTTAAAAATGTATAAAATGTTTAGTTTTTATAGCTAAGGATGGAAAATTTAAAACAAAGTTTTTATAAATAGTTAATAGTATAACCAATAAAAAAAAATATTAACATGGTTATTTTTTTTATAAATTTTAGATTCAAATTTGGACGAAATTAAATATTTATAAATGAGAATAACAATGTTAGTTATTTCGTTGTAATTTAAAAATATTTTTTGTGGATGCTTGAAAATTTTAAAGTATAATATTATATTTTATACACTCAACAATATATTTAAATGTAATCTTTACGGCAAAAATAATTCAACCTACTGTAATATTAATAGTAAAATGAATTATTTTAATGATAGCAATGATATCATAAATCGTACTTAGTAATGTAAATTGTCTTCGCTCAGAATCATTTTTTGTATACAATGATTTTATATTACTGAATTCAAATTTAACACATCCATTACACTTGACCTGACCTTTTTTATTTGAATCTCATCATAAGCTAGTTTTATGCATTTAGGGAATTATGTCTTACTAAATTGATCTAGCAATTTAATTTAAAATTTCCCATAATACACGAAAATTAAATTTACTTATTTTTAAATATTTAATTTAAAAAATACTCACATTTGGTGATTTTCCTTCTAACACACAAACACGAATTTCCAACTTTTGAAAATCATTTTTCAATTTATTGATAGCTGTAAATTAGTTTAAAATTATTAACTCTAATTAAAAATATATAAATTTATATCTATAATTAAAATTATTATTAATTACCATTGATTGTGTTGGAACTTTCAGTATTCTCTGAACAAATGACAGATGATTCACATTCACCAACCTACAAAACAAATGAATAACTATATTAATCTAGAATAATTATAATTATTATTATTATTTTTTTTTTTTACAATTTAATTATAAGCTATATAAGATTGCGAGAGATTTCATCCAATGATATTTATTTGAATATTCTTTAGACAATATTCTATATAAATAAATCCATAGCAAAATATCAAACATTATTTTTATTCAGGTGTAAAAAATTATTTATAGCTAGTTACTATAGTCATTTTAATAAGTAAATTATTTTAAAAAAATCAGTACTTATTTTTTTTTTCTTCGTAATATAATTTACAATCTTACAATCTGTTACATAATAATATTGAACAATAAGTAAAAGAGGTAAATGATAAATGGCTTAAAAGAACAGATTTAAGAAGCCTTTTTGTGAAGACACACTGTCAGTTATTTATATACATTTTTTATAGGTTAACAATAATATTATAAATACAAGTGGTCATTAGCTAAGTTAATAAGTCCCAACACCATCGCCTTTTTAATTTTTCCTAGGATAACCAGGTAATTTTTGCCAATGCAAAACCTTTGATTAGAAGATTAGTATGGTTTTGAGTATTTATGTTTAATCGTCTATAAAAGTTTTAGCTATGTCGCAGATGGGAGACACGACAAGATCATTATGTAAGGAATGGTTGAAAATGTAAAAACATGTTTTTGTTAAAGCTCGAAGGGTTTTGGATTAAAAGCGTTGAATATGATTAATGTTTAAAAATTTTGCAGAACCCTTTAATTGGATTCAGTACGCCCACACTGGTTTAAGATAAAGTATATATATTAGTAGTTTGGTTGGTAATTTTATGTGACTCAAGCTTAGGAGAGAGCGGAGAAGACAAAATCGATTGTTTAAGGATAAAAGTTTGCTATGAAGACGAAGAAACCAGGTAAGTTGTTGATCAATGATAATGCCTAGGTAGCGAGTGCTCTGCGCGGTTAGCAAGATTTACTAATTTAGAGTAATAGGTGGGCATTTTCTCTTCCTAAGAGTGAAGGTGTAGTGTATAGATTCATTTATTTTCACTCCTCACTCCTTGTACTATTTTTCGAGGATGGATAGATGTTCTTGGATGTGCAAAGAGCAATGGTTGGATCATGACTATTGGTTATAATAGATTTGTCATTGGTAAAGTCGGCGATGAGGCTAGTGGGTAGTATGAATTGGTCAGATATTAAAAATATTAAATAGCAGAGGAGCAGTGACTGCACCTTGAGGGATTCCTGTATTAATGGGTTTTGGTAAAGAGGTAGATGAACCGTAGCATATGGAGCAAAAAGATCTTCTAAGTAGGACTTGAGTATAGATGGTAGAATGAGTTTCAACTTGAATAGAAGTTCTGCATGCCAGACTTAGTCAAACGCTTGTGAAACATGTAGGAAGGCCCCAGTACAATATTGTTTTTTATCTACTATTCAGTGAATTTGATGTATTGTGGAATGCTTGCTATGGGAACCAAACCGTGAGTCTGGTAAGATTTTTGATTCATCGATAATATTTAGGGTTCTTTTTAGTAAGATTTTTTCGAACACTTTTGACAATATTGGGAATAGGTTAATAGGTCTATATGATGATGAGCGGGGTTTGATGGTTTTTTTGGTTTAAGGATGAGCATGATAATGGAATACTTTCATAACATAAGAAAGTAGGATAAATGGAGCATTGAATTAAATATGTAGGTGAGAAGTATGATAACTTTTTTGGAAATTGATTGAGTATTTCTAGAGTTATTAAGTCATAGCCAGGAGACTTTTCTTTAGAGAGTTTAGATATTATATAACGAACTTCAGCAGGAGAGACATATTTTGGAGGAAGGGAAATTTGTAATGGCAAGTTAAGAAATTGTTCAACTAAATTAATTTTTTCCAGAAGGAGAATGGTATTATGAAGTTAAAATGTATCAGCGAGGTGGTTTGCAAATATGTTAACTTTGTCTTCATCAGTGTACCCAATTTCTATTTGTGTTGCATAGGATAGCTGGGGGATTTTGTATACAAAGAAGTTGTTTGGTAGCTTTCCAGAGAGAACCATCTTTTGTCATAAGTGATTCTAAATGATTAGTATAAGATTTGTTTTTGTAGTTTATTAGGGTTGGTTTTTGCACAAAAATTTTGTAGTGGCATTTGTCAGTGGGATATTTTGATCTTTGCCTTTCAGGTGTAAAAAAATTATTTATAGCTAGTTACTACAGTCATTTTAATAAGTAAATTATTTTAAAAAAAAAGTGTACTTATTTTTAATTACTAAAAATTAAATTAATTACATGTCATTATGTTCTTCAGTATAATATGTGAAATTTTAACCCTAAATAAAACTAATATTTGAACTAGGCATATTTTTATGGATCAACTATTATGATATTAAATATTCTTGGGATACTCAAAAATTTAAACAAAATCTCTCTCAAAAGCTGAATTAAAATATTATACATAATATGAACATTATATAGATATATTTATTCTGAAATGTTAGTTTAACCAATATATGCATACATAGTTTATATATTTTTAATGAGTTTGTCTTACATTTAGAACTTTCTCGCGGAAAATTTGACGAACTTTTGTTATTTCAGCTAACAGCACTCTCTTGCTAGGGGCCTTACCGGTATTCTATTAAAATAAAATCAATATTCTACTACATATAAAATAATCAAATTAGCATAAATTATAATTAAGTAGTAGGCACTTAAATTTGTCTACAAATATTTATGTTTTAATTATAGATATGATCTACTATTTGCACTCTTCTAATTGAAAATGTATATATATATAAAAAATGTAAAACAATTAAATGAATAAAATTTAATTTAAGCGTTATGAATGTCATGATAATTATTTGAATTTTAGTAAGTATTACAATTAATCTATAAATATTGTTTTTATAATGCTAATAGAAACTATATTTATTTTAACTATTTCAACTAGACAAACTCGATACTACTTTACATATTATTATATACTTGATAATTGAAGATTTTTTTTTTTTATCAAGAATACTATTATAAAAATGTTAGTGATTAGTTCTTATTATATAATATAGGCATTAAGTAGTAGAAGTAACTTTTAATTAAAAAACATTTTTTTTAAACATTCTTTTTTTTATTACTAAGTTAACCCAGACAAAACATAATTATACAACCTTTTAAAACAACTTCACTCTTTAGAAAAGATATTAAAAAAATTATCAGTTCATTTTTAAATCATTTCTATAATTTCACTAATTGCCAAATTTCAACTATATGACATCGTATGACAAAGTATTAAACTTATATATTTATTACACAATAGAAACAAAAAATTTAAGAACTTTAAAAAGAGAAGTTTCAAAATTTGTTAAAAAGTTAAAGAAACTATCAAAAAAGCAAAATAGTTTCTAGATCTCATAATATGTTGATAGTGCTTATAGCATTGATCGTGTTGCAACTGCTGACTGAAAAGTGTCTGTGTACTCATTCCTGTTCCCCTGTAAGTAGTAATGTACCTCTCAGGAATGTGCTGTCCTCATACAAAAAAATTGCTAAAGAAAACAATCCAATACTTAAAATGATGTTTGTTATGGCATAGTATTTTTTAAAAACAGTATTTTATAATAATTTAATTTGTGCAACAGAATAATTTTAAAATTAAACTTTATACATTCATGAATATTAAAACTTGAGAATACATTTCCCTTAGAATATAATAATTTAAAATCATACCAAAAATGTCATAAGCCTACCAGAATGGCCCCTTACTTCCAGGTTTTTTTTTCTTTGGAAGACAAACAACTCTTTGTATAATTTATATTATATGTAGACTAAAATATTAGTCTATATTAATAAATACTAATATGATATCTATACTAATAATACTAGTATATTAATATATTCACTAAAAATATGCTTAATATGATACAAACATGCAAAGTAAAAATAACAACATATGCACAAAAACATTGAAATATAAACTTGGGTAAAAGCATTAAAAATATGTACCAAATTGAAAAAAATAATTAACTAACAATTGTTTTTAATGTCTGTGCAACACAGTATTTATTTTTAAGTAAACAGAATACAAAATCGATATTATTTTTACATTTCAACCATTTTTCTGTGATCATTTTAATTTTTAATTAATTGTTGATTAACATATTAATTCAAATTTTTATTATAAATTATTGTATTATTTAGATTTGGAAAGAGGAAATAAATCTTTTACGTATTAAGAGCATATAAAGTATGCAAATTATATGTACGAACAACAAAATATACCTTAAACCTTCAAATACACATCCATATGCAAATTAAAAAGTGGGTTATGAAATTAGTTTAAATTGAAACACCCACATTTTAAAACCTTGTGATTGACGCATACATTCAGTTATACTCAGCATTAACATGCAAACGCAAATAATTTGGGTCCCTAATTAAAAGTATGTTATTCCAGTGATTAATAATAACCAAACATTTATTAAGATTTCTTAACATTTTTTTAAGACTAACTGTATCATTGGGTGCTCAGATAAATAATAAGGCACCAGACGCCTAATTTATTAATAATATGTGATTTGTAATAATAACTAATAATTGTTTATAATTATAGCAAAATCTATCATCACTTTTAATTTGCAGTTTTTGTATGAAACTAAAATGTAGGGCAGTTTGTAAACATACAAAAAAAAAAAAAAAAAATTGGTTAATGGACATTTGGTAAACTAGAAATAAAGATTAAGATATTTGATCCCGGTAGTTATGAGCAGTATGGTGTTTGGAATCCTAGTGTTTTATATCATCATTTTTTTTTAATTTTTCCAGAAGAATTTAAATAGTAAGAAAATAAAATAAAGTTTATAAATCAATTTAATATATTAAGTTAATTATTTTTTGTTCATTATGTAATTATTAATTTTTTCTAGTATACAAAAATTATAATAAAAATATATATAATATAAATAATTTAAAAATATTTAATATTTGCATCTGAAAAATTTTTTTACTCACTACTTCTATATACTATACAAAATAATGGTATGTGTTTTACAATGTCTACGTCGGTAATGGAGTGTTAAATAAAAATATTAATATATTCAGAACAAAAATAAGTCCAAATAGAATTTGGAGGGTGTGCATTCACAAAAGCTTGATTAAGAATAACTGTTTTAAAATTTGAAGCTCACAATCATGAAGATAAAACTGACTTAATAAACACAGAGAAAGTTAAATGATTGAATGAGTTATGAAGAATGCAGCAGAAGAAAATAATGATTACTGTCTTAAAATGTAATTCAATCTGTTGATGATAACAAAAAATGTATTCTAAAAAAAAAGTGATATAAAAAGACTTTATAGGCTCAATAGTGTTATCGAGTAGTGAGTATCCAGTGCCCTACTATGTATTTGAGCTCCCATTAATATGGACACAGCGATTTTAAAACATGCACTTACTGATTTTGTTGTAGCACATGAACTAGCACCACTAGTAATAGTTTTTTCCACGTTATTCTAAAAGTTAATTGTAATAACAGAATTAATTACAGGTCTTAACACATTAATATTAATTTATAAAATAGAACTATGATGTATTGTACATGGCTCTATAAAAAAAATAATTGTATTTGTATGATAATAAAATATAATTTATTTTATATTATAAATCAGCCAATTTAACATCCAAGTTCTAATAGTTAAATAGTATGATTTCAAGATAAAATCAAACTTTTATCCATAGTATCTTTCGGTTAGACAATCATAATAACTGTAACCAGGCATTATCCATCGGTAAAATATTATGAAAAATATAGTATATAAAAGCAATATCCCAAATTAATAAAATGGAATAAAAAAAATTCATTTTAAGAGATTGAGAATTATAGACAGTAATAATAAATATATTATATTAATCAGGATAGTGAAAAATATCAGTTACCTTTGACAGTTTTTCATAATACACACGTTCTGCATCAACATATTTTGATTTATCGAGCCATACTTTTTCTTGAGCTAAAATCTCCAACGACATTTTACCTAAAAAATAATAATAATTATGTTTATAAGAAACATAACCTGATATAATACAAGTAAATACTTAAGTGAAAAAGTTTATTCCCATAAAAAGTTATTATCTTCTATCATAGGCATGTATAGATCTGAATATCAGATGGTGCTAACAGTATTTTTAGGCTCCTTCTTTATTTAAGCATGACAAGTAACGTTAATATGAATGTATAGGTATTAATTTAATTTCTTTTTGTATAATATATAATAATCATAATATAAAAATGTTTAATGACAGACGGCTATTACTTAAATTATTGAAATACTGTAAATTACTAAATCTAAATCAATATTTGAAATCATTTTATAGCTCTGTATGTAGTAGAATTAATGATTTGGTCGTTTTAGGTCATGGTACTTTCCCTATTATCAACAATGGCTTGTATCCACAAATGTAAAATGCTAAATATTACATTATGAATTAACACAGAACAATTTAATTATTAATAAAAAGTCATACTGTAGATATATTCTCAATCTTACTAATAGATAACACAGCAAATTTTATGTCCAGAAGAATTCATTTTTAATAATAGTGTAAAACTGAATTGATATGTTCTTAAATTTAAGTATAGAAATATTATTTTTAAGACTTCAATTAGGATTTTTATGATAATATAATTTTGAGTACAAGTAATGATCATATGAAAATTGTTATGTTATGCATTAGTATGATTGAGTTACACATGCAGGTATGAAATCTTCTTAGTAATTTATTGTAGAAGAATTAGCTATTTATTAAGTAACAACTAGCAGAAGATAAAATAATGGCCCCTGACTTTGCTTTTAGGGCTTTAATAACTAAATGTTGGTTAGGTGCCTAGACACCAGGAGTCTCCTCCCTCTCGCGTGATCACACCACTGACTTCTGTCATCTATTTATTAAATGTTTAACTTACTTTTAGGAATTAGTTTAAAAACCAGGGTTGAAAAAACTAAAAAAAATGAACTAAGTCAAAAAAGATTTAAGACGACACGTTTATGAAACTAGAGAATTTAAAAAGAATGAATTTAGGAACGTCAATAACTGAAATGATTTTCTTATCAAAAATTAGAACATAAACTGTTACTAAGTTCAGTACTTGGAGATGGTATACTTGTATATGATCATGAATTTTTTCTTAATTATTATATTGTTCCTAGGCATAAATAAGCAGAACATTATCAGTAGTTACGTGGCGAGGGGAAGTGGTCTGACCATATCTATTCTTCTAAGACCGTGATGTATGCTTAAATCATATCATAGAACAATATTTTTTTGTTTATGCGTAAACGTTTTAAATTTCCACCACATTTTTAAAAAGCGCTGCTAGTTAAACGTTATTGACGTTAGGAGTTTATTGTTGTGATTGGTTATTAAATTACCCCCAAATATTAAGGGATTTGAATTTGAATAATGTAAATTGTAATATTATATTTATAAATTACTATATGATTTACTATAATAATATTCAAAACCAAGCGGTTTTTTTAAATTTCTGATTTATTTCTCTCTGTTATTAGTTATTATATAAAACAATTTATATTAACAATGCCAAACAAAATTTGTTGGTTTGGTTTGGCAAAACAAAAAGCTATATGTATTTCAAAAGATCAATAATTAAAGGAGAAATGATTGAATGTTTTAAATATTCCTACTCTCTAAAAATATCAATATAGGTATTTTCATTTTTCTTTTTATAGAATATTTATCAAAGCAGTTGCTGAAATATACTAGAGGTCTCTATTTCACGTGTAGTTAAATTCACGGATACACGTGAAATTAATATTCACGTATGCAATCAGGTGAAATAAATGCACGTGAATTTTTGAATTTAATTACACGCGAATCCGTGAATTTAACTTCACATGAGTACGTGAATTTTGTTATTAAATCACGCGTTTATTATTACATTTGAAATTTTATTTTCAATACATCTTGATCGTTAATTATCTTCCTTGATGGTTTCCTAGTTTCTACATAACAGTAATCAGTGATAAATTATTTATTATGAACAGAATATCTACAGAAAACTAATATTTTAGAATGCGATTTTTTTCGACAAATGTTTATTATGAAATTTATTTAAATTTTACATACATTTAAAAATAATTGAAAAAATATTCAATTTGAATAATGAAAATACAATTTCTTAAATTTCGTTACAAAAATTATGTATAGCATAAAAATTGACAAAATTAAGAACGTGTTTTTAAATTTTATTTATTTATTAATTTTGGACAAAAAGCCCAATTTTTTTCACATGCATAATTTACTCATATAATACAATAATGACGTTTAATATAATATTACGATAAATGTATTATATATGTTGTAATTTAATAAATCCTAATATATATACATTTATCCACTCGTCCCTCGTAAATTTAGGATAATACTGTTTATGAAACATTTATTTTTAGAATAGTTGGTATAAATATTTTAAGTTTTTGTTTTTTTTTAAATTTAAGTACACGTGAATAAATAACATGTGATCACGTGAATCTTAATTGACGTTCAAATTCGAGAGCTCTAGTCGCAACAGCAGCACATGACTACGGCAAATTCGTAATTTTTAATACCAAAAACATGTTTTTGTACTTCCCATTTTCCTTAGCTCTCATTAATCGCAGAAACATGATTTTTTCAACAAAATTAATTTGAGAAGTTCTTCTAGATAACTGCGTGTCAGATTTTTGTTATCATTTTTTGTATATTTTATATGATTTTTTAAAAATTATAAAAATTTTGAAAATTTCAAATGCAAATATCATCAGTTTGAAAAATTAATTCAAAAATCTGGCACGCAGTTGTCTAGAAGAAGTTCTCAAATTTATTTTGGTAAAAAAATCATGTTTCTACGACTAACGAGTGCTGAGGAAAATGAGAAGTATGAAAGTATGTTTTTATGGTCAAATTTCGTTACCAGAACGGCCTCTTAATAATAAATAATAATAATATCTATCATGCATATTCACCTGAAAAATCTAATATTTTATTATTTGTATCATTGAATCGTTTTGGATCTAAATAAGTCATAGCATTAAAAAGTTTTTTATTTTTCAAAAATCTTTCTCTCATGGTCATTGATACATCACTAATTCATTGAAAAACATCAACTTTAATTTTCTTTACTACACTGAAATCAGTAGCTGAGATATTTCCTAATTCTTTTGATCGTATTTTAGTTTTATTTATACTTCTTCAGGGAAATGTATTTTGAATATAAATATTTTCTAAGTGGTTTAGTTTAGTTTTCACTGTGTCCATGAAAGTTCCAGCTCTATTTTTTAATTTATTAATATGTTTCTGTTATTTTCTCTATGTTAGTTGTTAAAGTTACAATTTTATTCCAAACTACTACATAGTTAATCCCTTCTGTCTGCAAATACATAAAAACAGGTACCATGAAAAAAATATGTGTTGATATATAAAGGCTATCATTATAATTTCAAATGAAATCCAATTTTTAATAATGCATTTGCCTCTGATGTCATTTTTGAATATTTAATAAACTTTTTATCATAATCTAAAATGTGTAATGAATTAAGTAGACAAATATAACGATCATACTTTGAACAATCTTCTGACCACGAATGGAAAATTGTCTTTAATAACTTTGAATAATAAAAATTTACGAAACAACATATTATTTTATTATTGTGTAAAATATAATTATAATAATTGCATTAGACAAATTTCTCGATTTGAATTCATCGGCATACAATTTGTGTAATGTTATCAAAACAGCTTTTATAAAATAAAATCGAAAAATTTAGTCGGTACTCGGCTCGTTAACTGCGTTAAAAAAAATAGGTGCTTATTGCTTCCTAAAAATATTGGAGACCTTCTGATACAACGTATAAAACTGCAGATTATAATGTTTATTATGTTAATTACTAATTAGATACAACAAAGTGTTTGACGAACACATGTAACACAGAGTTCGATTTTTGAAGATGTAGCCGTTTCAATAATTGATAAGTAGACTTTACAGTCTAAAGCCAGAAACTTCAATCACATTAAGGAATTGACAAACACATTTATTCAATGGGTCAATTATATAATGAATAACATAGAATTAGAATACGACATAAAAGAAACATTTCCTGTGAAAAGAATTAAAAAGAAAATGCCAGGAGAAATAGCTAATGAGGCTCAGACAGACCCAATGCTTAAGTTCAAAATTAATGTTTATAATATTATTTATGACCAAATAATAACAAGTTTACAAATACGGTTTGAAACACATAGTCAACTTTATAATGATCTACAGTTCTTAATTCCGGAATATTTCACTAACAATTTACCAAGCACAACCTTTCAACGGATTAGTAAAAAGCTTAATAAATATGATTCCAATATAAGTGCAGGATCAATACAGTCTAAATTAAAAGATTTTATAGAAAATAGTTGTATTTTTGTATACATCTTTCGATCGCTTAATTATTATAGGTTGTATGGCTCACGATTACATTCATTCATACATTCAGTGACATCAGCATGTGTTTGTTTGATTTTGTATTCAACATTTTACGTCAATAAATAGAAAAATAAAATAATCTGTCGTACAACAATTGAGTTTACGACAGAATATCTTGATTCTCTCGGTAGACGAGTATGTAACAATATTTCAACTTGTGAACTAACTTTTGACTTTTGGCTTTTAGAAAATTTTAATGAGTGTATAAAATAATTATTTCGTATTGTATGGGGACGGGCTATTTTTATATATTATAACATTGAGTATTTATATTAATAAATCTAGCACTATAGGCATCAGCTATATACACTTTTTGTGAAACTGAATAAATTTACAACTGGTTAAGAGTAACGCTGACCGCCTGATTTCAAAATAATAACTTTTAAAAACATGTTGTTTCTTTATTTAAAAAAAAATTATTCGCAGGTACCTACGCCTTAACATTATAGTTATTATTTTAATCTGTATCAAAATTACTGAAAAGAATATTGACAGAATAAATTGGAAAATACAAAATAAAGAGTATAACAATTGGTACAAGATTAGTATATAGTCATTATATGATGTCTTAAATATTTAAATTATACGGTCTAGAGAATTGGAAAAATACGAATAGAGTGATTTCAAGTAGCTTGGCGCAAGAAGTTCACAGAGGTCATGTGATATATTGACTCGGATATAATAAAATTCCACGAGAACGTTTTCAATAAATGTGTACTAAATTCTTTTGTATGTATTATCAAAATTTCTCTAAATCACAATACAACAAAACGATACTGTAAAAAGACAATCAAAACTGTATCAGTTAAAATACAATATTTCACGATGTATAGTCACCGTACCGAGGATGTTAAAAATATTAATTTCTGCATATTTTAATAACATACTATTGGTAGCATTATAAATCGTTGATATTGAGTTCTCAATAGTTGAAAAAAATATGTCAGTGTATTTTCAATTTTGATTACAGCGATGGTGCGTTTTCAAAATTATTTTTTATTATAACTCATAACATTGGGATATTTTTTGTAATTGGTATGTATATATTATAATATTTATAGAATGGCTTTTATGTAATATAATATTATTTTATTTTCTTTGAACACGTTTTAATAAATAACACGCATCCGGTTTGTAATAAAATCAGCTGAGCCGTTGTCCATAGTTCCAAGCACTAGAAATCTGTTTTAATATTGAATAAAATTCTAAATATACATCAGTTGTTTTTCGATAGCTGTACGAGAAGTACATACCTGGAAATCTACTTACCATAGCTATCGCCTATTCTTGTGATCTTGTTTTTGCTTTATTGTGTTATTAAGTCATTTCGTTAAAACTATAGCACAATGCAGACCGTACAAATTCGGTCCGCGCCATTTCAAAAGTTGTTTCCTGCAATAAATTTGTTCAAAAATAATATTGTTATATATATTCATCGACCAAATATAGACATAAGTTTTACCAGCTAACCAATTAGTGAATAGTTCATAAAGTGTGTGTAAAATTTTATAATAATATACAATTTTAAAACTTTTAGTTTTGTGATTCGAATTACAAGACGACGTGGTTTCATCTCAGATGTTGGTGGAATTATTACGCCTAGCCATAACTTTTATAATAATATTGGCAGTATTGATATTCCGTTTGACTATATGTGCAGTTTATCTTATTCAATTCATAGTCGACGTCGTGTGGTTTGAACGACTCCCAATAAACGAGTCCGCCCAAACCGCTAATATAAAACCGATCGCCGAGGGATTGCACCACCGAGTACTCATACCACTTGTACCACTGCCGACCAAGGCCAGTGTTGTGGCCTGTATACCCGCAGCGGCGGCTTTTGAGCCCTTACCAATGGCGACGGCCAGCGAGCCTGTACCGGCAGTAAATCCCAGTAAGCCCGTATCTTCAGCAAAGACTAGTGAGCCCGTGTGGCCGAGGAAAGCGGCCACTAGGAATTAGAAGGACTACAAGAAGTCGGCCAGATGATTCATGAAGGCTACAGCCACATCAAAAGTTAGCGAAGTCAAATGAGTTGCAGACATTGTGTCGGACGGTAGTCCTTTCGTCTCCGTCGTCACATGGTTTAATATCGATGGACGGACGACGAAGATAGACGAGGCGTTCGAGTTTTTTTTAATCGACCGATTAAGATATGATTTAAATGTAAATTATACAAAAAAAATTACAAGTCATAAATTTGTCAATTATTTAGGATCTACATACTTCAATATTCTTAATAATAATTTTTATACAAATAAATCTTTATCTAATTTTTTTATATCTTAAATGTAAACTTAAGAAATTACTTTGTATTTTGTCATCATTTTTATATTGTCTATATTTCATTCATAATTGCGTATTTTAGTGTTTAAATTCTAAAAACATAAATTCTCTACCTTCAGCTTAATCTTTACTTAAAGAATGTAGACAAACCAAATTATTAAATGGACGCCACATTCGCTTGTTTTGTCTCCGTCTTACAAATGTACAATATAGCAAAAACAGGACCACTCAGACTATAGTTATGTCTAAGAAACAAAATGTTCATCATATAAAAGGGAGAACATTGGATTTGCAATATTTATTTTTATTTTTTCGATATCAGAACTACAAAGTTATTGAAGTTTGAAAAAAACAAAAGCAATGCATTTTGAAGCAATAAGAATTTTTTTCATTGTTCCAATATCGAAAAAATTAAATCGATATTGCACAACTAAAGTTCTCCTTTTTATGTGATAAAATTATCGTTTCTTAGTAATGACTAGCTTTCTCAGTTCTTTACCGCGCAAAACGGTTTTTGCTAAAAGTTTAACATTTTTTTTAAGACTACGAAGATAACACGTGCAGGTATAACGTCTTCTTAACAAAAATACTTGTATTTATATATTATTTTTAATAAATGGTCATAATATATAAAATAAGAAAATAAATAATTCATAAGTAGGTATCACTGGCATTGTATAATATGTCAATCCTACACATTTTATGAAAGAGTAATATTATTAGGCTGTAGCCCATAAGCGCCAAACGTGACCCAAACGCAACCCAAAAGCGCAAAAAAAACATTTTAACAAACCATAAGCCCAAATAAATTTCATAAAATAAAGTGTATTTTATCAAAATTATATTATAGTTATTAATTAAGCTTTTACAGTGATATTAAAACGAAAATTATTATACACAATTCACTGTATACCTTTATTTGTATAAGTTAATGTAAATGATATTTCAATATCTAGTTAACTGTTGAATACTTAAAATTCAAATTTCATCGAAAACTGGACACAAACGTAAACGATCATAGGGCAGTCAACGATTAATATGATAAAATATTATGTATCTGGTATACGTTTTAAAACATTTCACTCGAATTTCAAATATGTTTCAATTAATAAATAAAATAAATAAATAAAAATAAATTGAAAGTCATATAATAATCTATATAGTTATAAAGCTATATTTATCAAGTCAAATACCATTTGATGTAAGTATATACTGCGTATACCGTATAGTTATCTTAAATGATTATTAACCGCCATCATAATTTGTTACGATAAACTAGGATACAATACAATAATACTAAACTTCAACTAAACTCGATCAATGTCATTTTTATATATATATGAATTTTTATATTGACTGGTTTCCTAAACGCCACCGCTGCGGCGTGACCGGCGACAGCATCGGTCCGAGAGCAGTACATCGTAACCATCGCCGAGGTGCGTCGAGGTGCGCACCACGACCTAAAATTTTATTTTCGAAATTTGTTTCATGCTTTAGTAATCAATTCGTAACCATTCGTAACTACAAATTTGGAATTATTTTTATACTTATCTAAAAATATTTCAAATAAATAAAATAATAAATTTACGTCGTAATAAAAAAAATTACTTTCCTCTCTTTGATTTAAATTACAAATATATTTGTTGACATGATTTTAGTTTTACTTCAATAGGAAACTGAGTTTTTATTTCATATGATACTATAGGATAACCTAACTTTTGATATCACGTATAACATTAAACATGAAAAAATCCCTTATATTTATTTTATTTAAAATAAAAATCATTTACATAATTGTATTTTTTATAATTTATATTTGGTTTTAAAAGTTGTATAAGTTGTATACGAATAAAAATATTAGTATGAATACATAGTATTATAATTATAATCCCGCACCTCCGTAATTTGGGCTGGCAATGACAATGTCTATATACAAAACGATACTCAAGCATCACAGG
>JACXSJ010003460.1:0-14660 GCA_014851325.1 Pentalonia nigronervosa | reverse complement strand
GAAAGAAAAAATACAAATACTTCTAATCGAAGTTCTGATTGTTCTGGCTTTTGGATTTTTTTTATAACTACATTTTTGTCGAAAAATACTAAAAAGATTTTCTAACCTATCCTGATTTAAACGATTAGTCATTAAAAATACAATATCATTAGATTTCTCTGCTTCAAAAAACTGCAATACACTATTAATGGTCTGTGTAAAACCTTTAAAACAGGGTGGTTGTGTTAATTTTCCTTTTTTTAATTTTTGCAAATTTGTGAAGTATTGTGAAGCTCCTATTAAAAAATTTTTTACAGTACCTACATCAGTTAATGCACAGAGATATGGATTATGGATATATAAAGACCTGCTATTAAGACAATCGAATAAATGATTGATAAACTCAATAAAATCAGCAGTATTTGATGAAGTATTTTTTGAAGTTGTCCTGTTTGTATACAAGTTTGAATTGCTGCAGACATGGAATTGCTTAATAATTGTACTGCAAATTTAACACGCATTTTTTGAAAAGAATTTGGGTAAATGTGTGCATCTGTTATTTTGACAAGAGACCTACTTTTATGATTTTGTTTATCCAATTCGTACATTTTTTTTATATCATCAAATGAGATTATTTTATTATCTTTTATATAACATGCATTAATTAAATTATTTCTAATACTTTTAAGTAAATGTGGAACATCAAACAAAGAAAATATTTTATTGTTGTTGATAAAAAAAAAATGGACTATCTTCTGAAATATTTAATGATTTTAAAGTGCTTTAGTTGTTTGTGCCTTGATCACAAACTATAATTTTTGGACACAACCCGACCTCAAATAACTTTTGTAAAACATCAATTATTAAATTTTTTAAAATGGTTTTATTAACTCCAGAATGAGCAAGAAAATATGCAATTGGAAATTTCCATTGTCAATAAATACCTTGAGCCATAAATACTAAAATACAGTTGGCACTTTTATTGGTTCTCCCATAATGACCTAAGTCTTCAAAACCTTCAATAAAATCAAATTCTTTGGAATATTCTATAAATTCTTTTATATACATTTCATCAAAACAAACAATGCACGCTTTTTCTTTATAATCAGATGACTCAAATTTTTTTTGTATATGGCTGAAAAATAATTTACTAAAACCTGGTAAGAATTTTGATTGACCGATCCAACGACGAATAGTCGATGGTCCAGGTAAGATAACATTTTGTGAACGTAAAAATTTATATGCTGTTGGTGATTTATAATATAAATTTAAAGCTAAATTTTTTTCATTTAATATCCATGGACGACTCCTATCTTTTAATTGCATTGTTACGATAGCCTTGGAATTAATTGATGGAAAGTTATGCATATTTATTGAGTTCTTAACATTATTATGGGTGTTAAAAGTATTAACTATTTTTTTAATTTTGAAATGTGACTTATTTTACTATGAATTGATTTGTTTTTTTGTTTTAATTTTTGTTTTAAGTTAATTTTTCTAGGTGTATCTATTTCAATCAAATCAGATTTCCTTTTTAAATTTGGGCTAGGCATGTCTATTATATTTGTTATTTTAATTTTTTGAGGAGTAGAAAACATTGAAGGGGAACTGGGAAAAACTAACTCTACCATGTCTGATTTTGAGGGTATATATGTTTTAGTTGGTGCTGACATTAAAATATTATACTCCTTTTCAGATTTATCATTTTGGTTAATGACTGATGATGTAGATGGTTGAGCCTCAGATTTATAGTTATAGGGAATAGCAGTGTCTAACAAACGATTTTGAGTAAAATTTTGTAAAAAGCTCTCAGTTGGAAAATGTTCTTGACAAATGTACCTATTGTGAAGTTTATCTGGTTCGACAGAAAATAAACTTGTGTTTCCTGTGTAAATTTATAAAAATAAGTTAATAAAATAATAAATCATATTTATAGGTAGATAAATCATATATTTTAACATTCATAAATCACTTATCATATTCTATATATTATAATTAATAAATATTTTCTTTTTAATAATTATTAATTAGGTAGTGACAAAATAATATTCGCAATGCCTTATGAAAATTTAAAACAATTTCCTTACATGAATTTATTATCCATATTTCTTTCTTTCGTCTTTTGGAAAACGAAACATTTTTAAATTTGGAAACATTTTCCTTGATTTGGCACAATTTAAATATTGGCACTTGTTTCCAGACATGTTTACAAATATTTTGATTAATTAAAAATAATTACACAAGCTACACACTACAGAAGACAGCCGAAAATACGAGTTGCGGGATAATGTATGGCCAACGATTAACAAGATAGTAGTGATAATAACATAATAATTATTTCCAATGATTCTGGCATTTCAGTTTCTTATTTTTATTCTATTTTTAGATGGGCACCGCGCGATAAGCTCCCTCCCACCCGCCACCGACTATGACAAAAATCTATTATGGGGGTACCACCACCTTGTATCCCGAATACACTAGCGCTTCATAGTGGCTACATCCTATGTGTGGTCGCCAAATATTAACATTATATGGGCTATCTGTCTGTTCTATAATCAATGATAATACCTACATAATTGCTTATACATTATCGTGTAATTTACAATTTATCATCTTACTCATTAAAAACGGTCATAGACACTTTCTTAAATTTTTATAATAATATACCCATAATTCAAATAAATAATAATATTGTTTATTTCTTATTTATTATTCTAGATGCAAGATTGTGTATTTGATCTTAGTTCTACACGGAATAGGAATATTAATGCCTTGGAATATGTTTATAAATGCTAAATCTGTAAGTTGAAATGCAATGTATATTTGTTATTATATGCAAATAAATTTATAATTTAATATGAATGTTTTAAAATATTTAAATTGATTTACATTAAATATGTAATTAATTTAATTATTAATAAAAATATGCATGCATTTACTATCCTATTATTAATATACATTTTAATAATCCCAAAAAAATTCTTATATACCTAACTATACAACAATTTTATAACTTATTTCTAATGAAAATTTTAAATTATTAATATAAATTTTTTTTTAGTATTTTGTGGATTATAAGTTGGGGAGTGATTATTTAGGTAAAGATCTGCATTATGCATCCATTTTCATGGCTTATTTGACTATTGGCTCGCAGCTACCTAGTCTTCTATTCAATTGGCTCAACATATTTTGTCTAATAGGGTAAGATTAAATGTACATATTAATATTGTTATGCCAGAAAACCTAATGCATAATATAATTAATTACAAATATGGTAGTATTGGTGATTATGTGTAATACCGTCAGAAAATAGCAATAGGTTATCATTTTTTATTATTTAAAAACATAATTCAGATAAAAAAGTAGTTAATGAAAAAAAATTAATTAAAAATAAATATAGTTCAAAATACAATCAAATCTTAGATGTAACTTTTAACTAAAATATCTACAATGTCTATATACTTATGTAGTGTTACAGTAATTTAACAATTTAAAATTATTAGTTGTTAATAATAGTTAAACACTAAACATTAAAAGAAGATTAAACTACTATTAGGCATGGATATTGTTTTGGATACAAGTTTTATATATTATAAATTATAATTTATAATGTATCTGGTCCACTTTCTAGACTACCCTAAAATCAATTGCCTTTTTTAAGATAAATGTTAAACTATATAATAAATGTATAAAAATATTTAAAAATAATTATATTTTTACTTATATTCTGACATAATTATTTATTTATTCATACTTAAAACTGCTGTTTATTTGTAGTATACCATTTTTAATAGACATAATGATCAGGTTAGGTTAGAAAAACACCAGACAAATTTTAATATTATAATAAAAATGTTATTTATTAAATGGCAAATAATTAAAAATAATATAAACTGAAAACAAATTACAATAATTGATCAAATATATGCACTATTCAACTTCTAAATTATACAGGATTACTTTGAATAAATAAAACATTTATTATATATGTAGGTATATTAAATTGTTAATAATTTTATTTTCAGTGGAAAATTGACAACTCGAATTGTATGGTCTATTCTTACTGAGGTATTTTGTTTTGTTTTTACTGTTGCATTGGTCATGATTAATACATCTCAAATACCAGCTCTATTTTTCTGGTCAACTCTGGGCAGTATAGTATTATTAAATATGGCAAATGGTATTTACAACAGTTCTGTTTTTGGAATGGCATCTAAACTCCCTACAAAATATATTGGTGCTGTAGTACTTGGTACAAATTTAAGTGGTACATTTACATCTATTGCTAACATCGCATCGATTTCATCTACTCCAGATGCTCGAACTGCTGCTATATATTATTTTACCACTGCACTATTTGTGTTGCTTATCTGTTTTGGTACATATTTTGCATTGCCATTAAATGTAAGTAATTTATACTTTAAGGTATGAATACGTAAACGAAGTGCATTTATTTGTATTATGTGTATGTATGCTTATAGAGATTTTATAAATATTATGAACTCATTTATCAACGACAAATTGAAAATCAAGATTCAAAACAAAATAGAAAGGATGATAAAGTTCCTTATTGGCGTATTTTTAAACAAGCCAGTCCACAATTAATTAATGTATTTTTTGTATTCTTTGTTACTCTTTCAATATTTCCAGCGGTTCATTCAGGTATAGTTTATTTTGTTAAACAAACCATAGTATATAATCACTTGTGTAATGATGTAACTATTTCTATGTTATAGATATTAAAATTTCAAGTAAAGATTTTCTTTTTGGGGAAACATATTATACCAGCATAATGTGTTTTTTGACATTCAATGTATGCGCACTTATTGGAACATATATTTCTACATTGGTTTTATGGGTAATATTAATTACATTTTCTTGCTAAATAGCTAATTAAATTAAATGTAATATTATTCATTTATTTTATTTCAGCCAAAGCCAAAATGGCTTTTTATTCCTGTGGTGCTAAGAGTTTTTCTTATTCCATTATTTTTGATTTGTAATTACCACCCAATCGGTGTTACAAGAATAATGCCAGTACTAATAGAGAATGATTATGTATTTTGGGCATTGGGAGCAATCCTTGGACTATCTAGTGGTTATTACAGTTCTGTAGTGATGATGTATATTCCAAGGTAAAAATAATTGCTTATGCTGCTTAACTATATTTAAAATAAATCAATATTTACCTTTAAGTATTGACTAAATTTCAATTAATTAAAAATTTACAGTAGCTAATAATACAGGTTTAGGGTCGGGCAGATCATTTTAATGTCTACAGATGTTGTCAATCACCTATTCTATAATAATTGCATATGTCTATAAAATAACAGTTTATAGGCACTTGAATGCCTTGCAATTTTTCATACCCTATGGCATTGGCCTTGCTGTCCCAGTCTGGCTGTCTAGGGACTTACCTTTAAAGGCTTATCTTATTTTAATATAACTCCTATCAAAAGTTCCATTATTTGCATTATATGAATAATAATTATATACTAATAAAATATGCTTACTTTTAGCTGTGTTGAACCAAGGTACAGTGGCGTTGCAGGTATGTTTGGAGCTGCAATGCTGCTCACTGGCATTTGTAGTGGAATACTCTTCGGAATGATAACACCATTTGTTGTAAAATACATATCTATATAGAACATTTTTTAATGTAAAAAACTTATTTCATATTTAGTAATATACTTATTTTTATGCATATTGTATTTTAACGAATCAAATATTGATAATAATTATTTTGATTTAATATAGATACAGACGTAGATCAAAATAATTTTTATAAGGAGGGAGCCAAAATGTACAATTCAATATTACTCTTTTACCTATTAAATACTTTTCTTATCATCCATAATATTTAAGATATTCAAATAAAAATGTATAATCAATGTTTTGCGTAAACAATTATAATTTTTCAAATATGCGACTGTATATAGAAGTCACAAAAATGTTAACTGAATGAGAAATAAAAAAATTTAATATAAAGGCATGTTATATTATGTTAAATCTTTAATCTCTTATTCAATTAATTTTTCAGAGACAACTTGTATTAGTTGCTTAATTATTGTATGTTAAATATCATACTCCATTTATAACCATATTTTAAATTTAAACAAGTGAAATTGTAATAATTATATTATAAAAATGTTTAAGTTTCACAAAAACCTAGTACTAGAATAAAAAAAATAAAACATTTGTATATTTAGATTGAAATAATCTATTTAGTTGTTAATGTTAAAACTAATATATTTTTTTTTATGACCTGATTTTAATGAAAGTATTCTATTATAATTGAATTTTTATCATTGTAAAGAAGCTTCAATTATTAACTATGAAGAATTTATAAAAAAAATTTTAAAAAATGTATTTTAATTTTACATACTATGAAAAAGTATTTTGTATTAATTTACATAAGTTTTGTTTTTTTTTTTCAAATTTGTACATACATACAATTATTATTTATCATAGACCACAACACAATTAAAATAAAATTATTCAGTTATTTATTCATAATGAATATTTTTGTAAGTATTATAATCAGTTAAAATCTTAATTATTATTAAGGACTCTACTCGTGTCTTTAATAAGGGTTAATATTTAGGAAATATGCATGTTGTTGTTGCCACCTATGGCATTTGCGTTAGTCCTCAGTGATGATTAGGGCTGAGGACTTCTAGTACTTAAAAATCTAATAATATGCATGCACTTGTGCACTTAAAAATCAAGAAATATGCACTTAAAATATGCTCTAAAAAATTATTTTATCTTATTAGTTACAAGTTTAGATAATATAATGAACAATGATGCAACATTATCTATTACACTGTCTACTGAATGCCCTAGTTTAAATATACAAAGTCAATATCATTCTGTAGAGTTGTCAAATGATTCTTGTATTATAGAAAATGATTCCAACACATCTGTTTTATCTCAAAAGTTAACTGAAAACAATAAAGCTATTATTTCATCAGTCCTGACATCCAAATCATCAAGAGTTTGTATAGATTTTGATTCTTTAGTTGAAAATTCAAAAATACCTATTACTGACCAATTACAAGAATGGGCTATAAGGAATAAAATTACACATGTTGCTTTAGGTGAATTATTATTCATCTTAAAGTAAACGTCTGATTTTAAAAATATTCTTAAAGATCTAAGAACATTTTTTCAAACACTAAGAAAAACAATTTTGCATGATATTAAACCAGAAAAATATTACCTTTTGGTCTAGAAGATAGTCTTGCTTATATGTTAGAAAATTGAATTATGCAATATTCCTAATATTATTAATGTTGCTATTAATATTGACGGATTACCACTTAGCGATTCATCATTAAGCCAAATGTATCCAATTTTATGTTTGGTCACTAATGTTGGAATCTTATTGCCTTTAAATATCTTTTGTGTGGGTATTTATCACGGATATTACAAATCTTTTACTTTTAATGAATTTTTAGAGGAGTTTGTAAATAAAGCTATTAAATTGACATTAAGTGGTATATACATAAAAAATAAACATTTTAGTTTTAAAATTTCCATATTGCTATTTGATGCTGTAGCCAAAGCAAGTATATTTAAAATTAAAGGACATAGTGGATATTCTTCATGTATAAAATGTACCCAGGAAGGGGAGTATTTAGATCATGTTTACTTTCCTGATATACAATTTACTAAGAGAACTGATGATGATTTCCTTAATCAATCTGATACAGACCATCATTTTGGGCTATACAATTTTATAGAGAATTCCAAATTTAAGTCTGGTTACTGATGTCCCATAGGATTATATGTACTTGATATGTTTGGGTATTGTCAAGAAGTTATTAGTATACACCTGATGTTATGGACGACCCCCTCATAAATTACAATCAAAAATTGTTGATAAAATATCTGATTCATTATTAAGCTTAATTAAATACATTCCTCATGAGTTTGCAAGAAAACCAAGGCCTATAAAAAAAGGATAAACAATACAAAGTTACAGAGTTCAGAAAATTTCTTTTATATACTGGAGTGATTGTTTTAGAAAATAATTTGAAAAAAAATAGGTATGAACATTTTTTAACACTTCATGTTGCTGTACGCATTTTACTATCTGCCACATTAATGCAAACAATGACTGACTATACTGAAAAATTATTAAATCATTTTGTTCTCTCATCCAAATGTATTTATGGGCCCCAAATATTATCCCATAATTTCCATAATCTGTTATACATTACTGATGATGCCAAAAAATATAATAACTTAAATTTGTTCAATATTTTTTTTTCTGAAAATTATCTTCAAAAAATGAAAAAATTATTAAGAACCCACAATAATGTTTTATCTAAAATTGTATGCCGTCTATTAGAAAAAAGAGTCGTATATACATTCCCATCACAGAAAATAAGTGCTGGGAATTTCAGCTTAGAAAAAAAAACTTAACAGTGGAAATTTGATTGTGAATACTTCAGATCCTTAATTTAAGGAAGCTATTTTTTCCAACTTTAAACTTAATTTAAATGTACAAGATTGTTGTTGCAAATTAAAATGTAACTCCATTATTGAGATTTCAAATTTTGTTTATTGCAAGATATTGAATCAAGCTATTGTCATAGATTAAAAATATGATACTGTGAACAACTTGTATACAAAACCTTTGTGTTCATCAATCATTGGCATTCATGTCATCAATAATTTAAATAAATATTTTGCATAATGGCCAATATCTTATATCTATCAAAAATTAATTTGTCTACTATATACTAAAAGATTTGTTGTAATGCCATTACTACATACTAATTAATAATCTAATGAACTATAAAGAATCATAATAACTATGTATATATGTGTATAAATTAAAAGATAGACAAACAAGTATGGTTATGATTATACTATTCATATTAATTAGGTACCTTATGTTGTGTATTATTATAAATATTATTGTATTATATTTATGAAATGTTACTTTATTATACAGACAATGTCTACATGTGCTGGATGGTATGACATAAAATTCAAAAACGAAAAAATTATTATTGAAGTTGTCCCTAATAATTGGATAATCAATTTTAAAAAATGTGAATGGCCTATAAAATTTGGATCCATTAAATTTCAATCAACAATAAAAAATAAAATGTCACCATTTATTAGATGGAAAACATATTCAATAAGAATAATTTGTAATCATATATTTATGATATATGATGAAGCATCACATTTTGCTAATACAATTTTAACAATAAGTTCATCTGAAAATGATGCAATTGTAGTTCCTAATTCATCAACCAAACATAAAAAAGCTAATAAAGTTATTGATCATAATAACTCAAGTAGTGATTATGAACAGTCTATAGACGAATTACCAGCTTTTCCTGTATTCACAGGTAATATTTTATACTTAACAATGTAGAATAAAGCAATTTATTTTTCAAATATATTTATGATTTATAAAAAATATCTCAGAAGAAACCAGTAATTCTCCAGAAGTCTCAAAAAGTCTGATTGATTTCAATAATGTGCCCACATTTGAAGAAAGTATATATGGTGGTATTTATATAATTATAATTTGATTAATAATAGCAGTGTATACTTAAATATATTTTTTTTTAATTTTATATTTGATTAGATATTAACCTTTAATATGATGCAATTTTGATTCAATAATTATTTAAGTTTTATATATTTTTTTGTTCGAAATAAACAATTGTTAAATATCCTTAAAATTATTTTCAGTTAATTAAGCAGAAATAATTAACAATATTAATAATGTTGAAAATGAGATGTCTAATACAGCTACTCAAAATTACAATCATTTAGGTATAAAAAGACAATTTTTAAAACTCTTAAAATGAATTTTTACTATTAGGTAGTATATTTTTTAATTTTAACAAAGTGTTTTGATTATTATAAAACAAACATTTGTTAAAAACACTTAAATACAATTTTAAATTAGTTTGATTATTGTTTATAGTTAATATTCAAGTAGAAGAAATTTGTTAGAATTATAAACTTGGTAATATTATAATGTCTACAAACTCTCAAAGCATTAATAATATTAATAATTCATATATCTATTTAGATAAAAATAAATATCTAGCTTTTCATTTTTACTACCAATGTTTAATAGTAAATACTAAATTGGAATTAATTTCTTTTAAACAGTTAGGTCCTACAACTTATATACATCAGTTACATATTTTATAAAAAATAATTAGTTGAAAGATAGTTTTTTCATAAATAAACTATAGCTGAAAACCTTTTTTGATAGTTTTGTTCAGTCTAATCTTCCCATAAAATATTAATACTTAAATTCTAAACAATGCTACTATATAAAGACATTATTTTTTTATTATTTAATGTTAATTTTGATGTTTAATAGAACCACAAATATTAATTTTTATTCATTTCACAGAAGAATTTAAAAGACAAGTGATGAGACAATTAGTAACACTTAACGCCAGGTCTTTGAAGCATTCTAAATATTTTGATATGCTAATGGTAATGGTCAATGACATAAAAGAGAAACTTGACAAAATACATGATATTAATTCAACAAATATTGATCATCAAGTTAGAACAAAATATTATTTCAAATTTACCTGTTTATAGTGAAGGAAGTTTAATTATTATTACTAAAGTTTTGGCTGAAAATTATTTTTTTAGTTGCGTTTTAGATTAAAATGTCATCGATGATTGGTGATTTAAATTTTAAGGAAAGAGTCAGACGTATATTAAGAAAATTAATTACAGATGAATTCATTAAAATATGTAATCATACTGTGCAAAGGAAACAAAATATCTTTCAGAAACACTATTAATTTCATTTTTATTAATTAGTAAGTATGCTATAATTTTAGGTGTCATATAGGAAATTTAATAATAAGAAATAACAACATAATTTATTTGTTTATTTCAGAATTAATCCAATTATCATGTACAATTTCTTCAGTAAAAAATATTGAGATTGTGGCAAGTATTTGGTTTACTAAAGCCTGAGAAAGATTCAGACCAAATAATAATTTGTCAAATTAAAACAAAACTTTTTTTTATTTTAAGAAAATACAAATCAAATTTTTTAAATATTATGTTTTATATTAATTTTATTACCTATCAAAAATGCTTGAAATATTTTAGCATGATACCTTTATATTTAAAAATGATGTATAATATTATGTACTATGTAGCATAATATTGTTTAATATGGTATACTAAAAGAATTTTCCAGCATTATATTATCATTTATTTTAATATGCACTTTTTTTTTTTTTACTTTAAGAAATGTAAATTAAATTATTTAAACAATTTTTAAAACAATATTTTGTAATGAATGTGTTTCATTTGATACACAGTTCTATCAGAATTTAGGTTAATAATATTTGTTTGTCAGTAATTAATGATTTAATAAAATATGCTCAACAATTTAATTTTTATTTAAAATACTTTTAATAATATATACATTTTTAGGTAATAATAACCATGACATTTATATTCTATTTAGTAACTTGTAATATAAATTGGAAATCAATGTATTCGTTTACCTCAACATACTGCTAATTGATGTCTAGGTGGAATACATAGCTGAAAATTAGTGTTTTGTTTTTTAATATCATTTTCAATTTTGTTGTTTAAAACATTGAATGAATACATGGTATGAATTAATATTGTTAAGGTTTTTTTTGTGCCATACCTTTAATAGATAATATTATTATGTAGGTATAAAAAATATTTTATATATTATTATACATTTGTATGACATTTATAAATATATTTATTTCAATTTAATTTTATTGTATTTTTTAGTAATAACTAATAAGGTTGACAAATTATATTTTACTATAATTTTGTTTATATATTTACATTCAATTTTATATTGTATACACCACAGGTATATAATGACATTAACGTTTATCAAATAAAAACTTAAATAACATTTTCAATAAAAAAATAATATTTTAGTGGTAAACAAAAAGTTTTTTTTGTTTAACCCTAGAACACTAACCTTATTTTTAGTCCTTGATTACTAACCATTCATCAAATCGACGAATATAATATAAATGCACATAAATATGTTCAAATCACAGTATTTATTTTTCTGTTTTTATTCTAATCTTTATTCATGTACTTTTTAAAATAACAATAAACTTAGTAACATCAAATTGAAAAAAAAATTGTAAACTTAAATAAAATTTTATGTTTTAAAACTAATTAAAAATACATATTATGTAAATATTAATCATTATTACAATGTGGACATTTTATAATTTGGTGTTCGCCACAGATGTGTTTTTGACATGTAGAACATTGTGATTTAGTCATTCACCTTTTTTTGTAGTCGCAGTAGCTATAAACTTTTCTTTTTTTAGTTGACAACTCTTCTTCAGTCGGTCGATCTTGTGTTTGTGTTACGTTTTTTATTCCCAAGCAATCTTCAATATTTTTTTTCAAATTATGCGGTAGCTTATTATTCGAAAGCCTTATCTCATGCAATCCTCAACCAACTGCCCTTGTAAGCGTATCATAAATTGGAAGCGTGATAAAGGTTTTGTAGTGTCTTTCCTGTTTTTGTAAAAATTTTGTACGTTTATAACATAAGCATTTATTGATGCTATATTTATCATATTATAAAAAATGCACAATGGTCATCGTTTAGTTTTTCTACCGGCATTCATGTTTTGACACATTTGGTCAAAACTATCCACGCCACCTTTAGTTTCATTATAGTGCATTACAATTGTTGGCTTTTTAGTAGTTTCATTTATAGAGTCATCACTATGCAGGGAAGACACTAATGTAACGAGTTTTACCCTTTATTTATAACGTCAAATAAATGAACCAAAAACAGTGTGTGTCACTTACTAGTAGTCGAAACTACGAACAAACATTTACGTTTATTACTAACTAGTAGTCGATTCGACGATGTGTACCTTACGCAATCGAAGGTTACTATTCAACTGATAAAAGTAGTTAATTATATTTTATCATAAAATAATGTCAACAACATGCTTGAGAGATACATGTGCCATAACAATGTGTACTATTAATAAACTAGAAATTATGGGAATTAAATTAACTTACTCGTTGAATCGACGAATAGTTAGTGTTCTAGGCTTAAAGCGACGAATTATATTTGTATTGGCGAAAACCAAAATGCACTTTAAGTTTGTACAAAAAAGTTCATTTTAGCGAATAGATAGCAGATGGTTGATTTTTGGAGTAAACAATTAGTACATCCATATTTGGGTTGCTAGAGGAGTTCCCCCGACACCTATACCAGAGTTATTATTTGTTTTAAATGTCGCGTTTACGCCAGGATAAGTTCAATTGTTGAACGGTACCGCAATCTTAACCCCGGTCGACATTTGACATCCATGCACGTAGTCTCCCGACTGTTACGATCAGTTCGCTCTCACGGTCATTGCCTTTTGGCCACTCGCTTAGCGCAGTGTAAACACGACGCATATTTGTGAATTTGTCGGGTCGCCGCCATGAACCGTTTTGGTTTTCGTCCTTTCCCCTTTGTTGTTTTTGCCAGATTCGACGATCGCATCTTGCCTACATTGTGATGTTACGTGTTCGAACCGTCGGTTGGTTCGGTGCATCCGACGTGTTGGTACAACTGTAGCAAGCACCACTGTCCAATCAGCAGCGCCCAACGTCCGAAGACAACAGGAGAGTTCATCTGATAAATCTGACCATGCTGCCTGTTCGTGTCGATCTCATTCCTCACGGCTCACTCAAATACGCGGTTTTACGTGTTCAACCGGCTTCACCCCTGGGGTTCGTTCGGATATGATTAGTTAGAGTACGTTCAATTAGAGTAGAGTGTAACTGTTGTACTCTAAACCATATTACTTCGAATAACCAAACGATATAATTTTATCAATCTTTTCGTAATGATAAATGATAAACCATATCAATTTTAGAAAATCAAAATATCAATTTATTTTACAGACAACAGACATATTTTTTACTAAACTAATAAATTGCTAAAAAAAAAAAATTACCTATTGTTTGTCAACCAGTTTTACATTATATTCAATTAGGTATTACAAGATGAGCCACGAGAGTACAGAACTATTCATGATGTTAGATTCAACGGAGAAAACATTGCACAATGAATTAAAAAGAAAAATCGTTCTTATAAGATAAATATTTATGATAACATACATTTGTAATACAATTGTATTAATTAATAGTTTATTATACAATTTGTTTATATATTGACATTGATAGTTCAGATGATGAATTTGATTATGAATTTATCAAACGTTTACAGGGTAATAGAGTAAAACCTTTTAGATCGCTAGGTTTTACCTCTCGATAATTCCAAATTTTACACATAAACAATTTCAACAGCACTTTGGGTTGTCACTAACCTTATTGTTACGTATTTTTGTACAAGACAGATGTAGGTACACACACGAGCATTGACAAGGTACGACTGGCTTTTTATTATTACGCACGACGGCGGACACACATAATAATCACATATAGTTATATATATATATATTTATCGTTACAGATAACGTATCGGAGTAACAGACACACCGTACACTGTACATACATAACATCTTTCCCTTCTAAATAATTTTAGTACAATAATTTAACTTATACACATTATACAATTTAGAAAATAATAATAATAATAATAATTTAACATTTACAATACTACACAATACATACTATATATATCT